>CM038118.1:11901311-11993709 GCA_001642375.2 Mentha longifolia
ATTTGCCGCAGGCTCTGTGAGAATGTACTGTTGAAGATATTGGATCTTCTGTTCGGTGGTTTGAGGTGGGGATTGAGACGTAGATTCTCCTGCCATTTCAAGAATGAAAAGAAAATTGTGAGTGTGAAATTTTTGAAAGTGAGTTGCAGAAAAAAAATGGCGGAAGAATGCAGAAATTGAATTGAGAACGACGATCTACAGTCATATGAATATATATAAGAGATAAAACGGGCGGTTGAGATTGAAGTAAATCAACCGTTCAACGGATGGGATTGAATCCCTGGAAATCCGTGAGATAGTGGGCGCGTGGGGTTGGTTGAGTATCCCACTCGCACTACCCTATCACTCAACCATCGCCTCGCATTAAATGCGGATTTGATACTATGCATGCGCTTTTTGACACACATGGAAAGTGTAGCAAGAATGTTAAGTACTGTGTCAGAATATTCTTAACAAAGATTTCAATAAATAACAAAATACATGCTTCAATAAATGAAAATGATTGATAAGGTAAATAATTGATTAAGTGAGACAGAAGTATTTCATTGAAATTTAAATATTTGGAAAAATTAAGGCATATCTTTGACACATATATAAAACTTGATTGAGAAAATGGAGACTGATACAGGTCATCCATTACACTTCCCTATTCAAACTGTCTTATTCACAGTTTCTGATCAAAAAGGTTCCACTGTTTGTCAGTTCACAGCTCTTATCTAGCTGGACTGTCCTCTGTCCTTTGTGAACTGCTCTTGTGCATTCTTTTCACCGATGTGAGCTTTGATGAATTCCCACAGCTTTGCGTTCTCAGTTTGCAAGGCTGCAACCTTTTCATCAATATACAGTTTGCTCTCCAATTCCAGCATGTTGAGCCTTCGAGACATCTTAAGAAACTCTGCTTTGTAGAAGGCTAACATCTGGTCCACTGCTGTGGAGCTGTTGAGATTAGACGTAGGAGCTTCAGTGACAGGATCTTGGGACTGAGCTTTGGACGGGAAACCTGGAGGGGTGCCTGGAGAGGACTGGTCGACAGCAGGTTTCACTCCAACCTGTGGAGAGGCAGGTTGCGTTATGGACGCAGGTGGTGTGAGATCTGCCTCTATACGGATTGCTGCTGTTGATCTTGTGATGCGCTTTCGAGAAGGCGCAGATTGCAGATCCTCCAGCTTCCTCTTCCTTTTCTAACTGACTCATCCTTGGCTCGGTCTCCTTCATTTTCTTCACTGCTATCTTCTTCTTCAGCTGTATCTTCCTTCGATTCACGCATTTCAGTGAGTAGAAGCTTGGCAGCACCTTTGGCCTTGTTGATCTTGTGCGGCAGGATGCCAAGAATCATGATCAACTGGTTGCAGGTGTGAGGTACCAGCTTGTCGTCAGGAAAGCCAGAGCAGACTCGAGGATATTGGTACCAATGATGGTTGTACCAGTAACCTTCATTGTCAGGTCTCTGTTGTTTTGGCCACTGCTCATAGTAGTTTCTGTGTTGTCGAGCAGTTTTCGGTTTAGAAACTGCTTTTCCTTTGTTAGCAATTTGCACCTTTCTTTGAGAAGGTTGGCTTACCTTTTGTTGTGCAGGTTGACCACGCAGTTTCCTAGGTTGCACAACCTTTTGCTGTTCTACTGGCGATCTAAGCTGCTGTTTCCTGATGGATTTTCCATGCTCTTTTATCAAGATTGCTTGAGGTTGCCGTTCTGGATTCTTCAATTTGATTTGTTTGTCTGGCAGAGTGTGATGAGCTTTGTCTTCAGCCAATCCTTTTTCTTTTACGAACATGACCTTTTCTTTGTCCTTGATTCCACTGGTTTGACCATGGAATCCTATGCCAAACTTTATCTGAGCAGGTCTCTGGGCAGCTTGCAAGACTTCAAGCTTTTCGCCATTTTTGTTCATTCTCATTAGGACTTGTTGAAGCTTGAGCTCTTTCTGCAACAGCATTTCATGCTCATTTGAGAGATCTGTGAGTTGGCCATTCAGTTTGGTTATCTCACTGTCCCTCTTGATAAGCATTTCCTTAAGGTTTTCTTCCCTTAAGGCTGATTCACCCATTTGGACTTTTAGGGTTTCAATCTCCTTTTCTTTTGCTTCATCATACGGAGTGAAGCTTTCGTCTATAGCAGCTTTGAGTTTCAAGTTTTCACCCTCCAGCTTATGACCACTTGCTTAAACATTTCTGAGAGCTTCTTGTAGTCATCAAGCTGTTGTTGAAACTCTTCATACGTTGGCATTTCAGGTGTTTCAATGCCTGCATTTTCAAGGTTAGTCGAATATGGATGTGAAGTTTTAGTATCAACCTTGTGTCGAACAAGATCAAGTTCTTTTCCCATGAGACATTCCTCATATTCAAGTTCATCTGCTAATCGACATTCCTCCTCATCCAATTCATCATCGTCATATTCATCAGAGGAGGTTGTGTCTGACAATGTGGCAACAGCTTTGGCTTCTTCCTCAGCTGCGATCATGGCATTGCGCTGCTCCTTTAGCTTTTGATCTCTTCTTGCGCGGAGCTCTTCGCGTTCAGCCTTCGATAAGTCTGGGCAGTCTGACTTGTAGTGATCTGGTCTGCCACATTGAAAACAGCCACCCGTGGGAGTGTTAGAGGAATTGAACTTAGAGGTTTTAGATATACCTTCACCTTTCTTGTCGGAAGAAGAGGTGGTTTGATTTCTCTTGAAATCTTTGTGATATTTACGAAATTTGTTGAAGCGTTTTTCAAGCTTTTCATTCCTTCTTGCCATGAGGGCATAGTCCTTCAACAATTTCTCCATTTTAGAGCATAGATCTTTTGGGATTGCTCTTTCTTCTGTAATTGATGCAGCTTTGAATGCAGCATCTTTTTCTTTCTTTTCGGGTTCAGTCTTCTTGCTTGAAGATGCTTGTTCTGACCCGTGCAGTCTGATCATTTCAAACTCATTTCCTATGAGCAGATCAAACAGTTGCTCAGTTGACAGGTTGCTGATGTCCGACCTGCCGCGGTGCATGGCACTGTACACATGCCAGCTTAATGGAAGAGATTGGATGACTTTGAGATTGAGTTCGCGCTGTGTATATTTGTCTTTCTTGAGAGCCGCGATCTCTAAGGTGATCATCGTGAATCTATTTTTGAGCTGATCAATGGTCTCCATTGGCTGCATTTTGAATTCTTCGAATTTGCTGCATGCCACTAACAGCTTATTCTCCAGCATCTCTGTTGATCCATGGCTTATTGCCTTTAAGGTGTCCCACATTTCCTTAGCAGTTCCAAGATTTCTTATCTTGGCCAAGTGGACGCCTTTAACTGTGCTCGAGATCAATCCTTTTGCAAAGCTGTCAAGTCCAGCTTCCTTTCTTTCCTCAGCTGTGTATTTTCTGGGATCTTTTCTCTTAGGCACATACGTTGCTTCAGATTTTCTATCTCCAGATATTTCAGTTTCGTAGGGTTCGAGGATGGGTGTGGGACCATTTTCGATGACGTCCCACATCAGCACATGATGAGCTTGGAGGCACATCTTTATTCAAAAACTCCAGTCTTCATAACCCTGTATAGAAAAGTCTTCACAGACACGAAGAAGTGAAGCTTCCATATTGACAGTTAATATTTATATGCGCAGTTTTCAGACACAGAGATCTAGTTCAATTTGACACTTAAGCACAGAAAGCTTCTAGTATACAGAAGCAGTGGTCAAAAGAACCACCGCTCTGATACCACTTGTAGGTCCCGATAAATAGATATTGGTGTATGGGGGGTGGATACACCAATTAGCCAACAGTTTTGACTTTTCAAAACAATTTGATCTTACTGAGTCGTCACTTCAGTTTATCAGAGCAGTTTAGTTTTTCCAGCTCAAACAGTGAACTGCTGAGCTTGCAAAACTAACCTGCGTGCGGAAGTTTGGTGGAAAGGTTGGCTAACAGTTTTCAAAACAGTTTTCGAGAAGACTTCAGATCAGACAACAGTTCATGCAATATGTTATAGCAGTGCAGGTTGCTAGCATGTAAGCTATGTGAATACAGAAGTGTGCAAGACAGGTTACTGAGGTGCAGGTTGTGAGCATGCAAACTGTGTAAATAAAGATAACAGAAGGAGAGAGACACGAGTTTTTATCGTGGTTCGGAGTAAACAGCTCCTACGTCCACGCCAGATCCCGTCGAATCTGTAATCCCTTAACTGAGATATCTCGCTCCTTTTAACACTGGTGGAGGTTCCAGTCCAAATTCAAGTCTCTCTTTAGACTGAATCTAGCACGAATCTTGAGTCGTGACTCTTCTAACTTTTCATACAAACTTACATACAATCTTACTAATGCTAAACGACTAGCACTAATAATCAAACTGGAAAGCTGTGAAGAGCTATCACCGTTTGAAATACAACTCTATCAACTACACTGAATATCAACAATGGTGGTAGTGAGAGTGTGGATTGTGTTCTAGTAAGACAGATTCTAGAAAGAATAGAAATCTTCAAAGATCAACACTTGGGAAAGCTCTAGTAATTTCGAGTGTTGATTGTGAGTATATTTGGCTTGAGATTTCTGCAGCGTTTCAGCTTGTAATTTGAGTTTCCCGTATCTTCTTTCTTGAATGTCTTGAGGTATTTATAGAGAAGTATTTATAATAGAGCCGTTGTGTGTGTCAGGATGTGCAGAACCGTATACTGACACACTTTATAGTCGTTAAGTTGAGGACAGGTTCCTCAGTCACAGCTCAGGTTGGACTTTGCAGGTCGAGCTTCATATACCTCTATCTATCTTCAGTCTCTGTAACCTTCGAATGAGATCTTCAAGTATGATTAGGACAGGTTACATAGACAGATTACATAGTGGAACAATATGACAGGTTTGAGTAGATTAGGTACAAGGTTGCACTTCCAACCTTCATCTTTACATAGCAACCTGTTTTAGTTGAGCTTGACTGATCTAAACACGGAGATCAGTCTGTTCCAATTAACGTCTACTGACTAAGTGTGGTTTCTAATAACATTATCAAAACTATTGAAGGGTTCCCAACAATTGGGCTTATAATCTATATATAAATGGAACAGCCCAAAATGGACTTGGGCCATGAGCTAGCACAAATGCATATGAAAACGAATGAACATTCAAACTGGAAAATGAGGAAGAATAGTTTATCGATTCAGATCCTCATATATGAATGGTTGATCAACACGTATTCATAATATTTTCAAAATAAGCGATAATTAAGAATTTCCATAAACAAAATGATTATTTTTGAAAATATTGTATACTCAATACAATATATAGTTACTCGAATTGATACATTACATAAATAAAATTTGCATTTGTATTAATAAACTACTAACAAAAGGCACAATCATGTCCTTCAGTCCCATTATTCTTACTACACTTTATTATTTTATATTTTATAGATATTCAACAAATTAGACAAGAATTATTCAGGGATTTTGGCGAGTTAACCCCGCATACCTTCTCACCCAGGCTTTTTTGATCATCTTAACGAACTTCACAATAATACGAATGGTGTGCACGATGAGTAGAAGAGCCATCAAGCCAATCCATGCAAACACTGTGTATGATATAACATCCGTAAATATCTCATCGTGGCTGGTGGGCGTCACCTCAACCATCACGAGCACATAACACAGTGCAATGGCAGTGATGGCAATCCACGTGACCACCGTGAGGATATACATGAAGAATCTCCGCCTCATGGGCAACCCACTGGTGAGAAGCAGTACGATGCTGAGAGAGGCTATGAAGGCCACGGCGTTGGTGATGTAAAATTTATGGTAATCCTCGCGGTATTTATACGCGAATATAGATTCGCCTGCTACTAGTTGATTCCCCTCTTCGTCTTTCACTTTGTCTTCCTGCCACACGCCGCCGGGAGGGTTGACCCCGACCTGAAAGGCCATGGTGGCGATCAATCCAGCCACCACCATTAATGTTTCTTTCTTTTTGTCTAGCCATCCGGCATGCTGCTTCATCAAACTCTCCCAGCTATTTTTGTTGTTGTTGTTGTTGTTGTTGTTGTTGTTGGATGAAGCAGAAGCAGCTGCTGCAGGGCGGCTGTCGTTCTGCTTCTCCTCTAAAGTGGTCCCGGCAATTTTAATTAGAAATTTTTCGATTTTGGAGTCCCCTGCTGCGGATCAAAACATCCAGTGCTGTCATCCCCTTGTCGTTCACAGCATGCACTTCTACTCCGCCAACACTTACCAATAGTATTATTGTCTATTTCAAAACACAAGATCAATTAATAATTAGCATAAATGGGTTAATTGTTAATTGTTAGTTGTCAACAAATTAATTAGTTGTATATACATATCATTCTATCATGACATTAACTAATTCAAAATGTCTCCGCCAATAATCAAACTTGATTTTCCGCTTTAAAAGTCTCCAGTAGAAGTTAAATATTATAAATTTAGATTTCGATGTAAGAAAAAAATTCTATTTGGTATAGTGATAGAGGATTTTACAGAATATTTTGCACAAATTAATAAATAACTTTTAAAAATATAGGTGTATTTTTTTGTGCTTTCTAGAAGCTTAAATTAATTATTCCACTATTTTTTATAATGTTCATCTTAAAAACAAAAATTTATTATAATATAAAAATTCATAATTAATCTTAATATTGAATAAAAAATTAAATATAAACCCTAATTAGGTAAGTCAACCGAGGTCAACTATTGAAAAGTTAATCAAAATCATATACAGTATAATAATATTGGAATTGAAGAAAAAAAAAATACATACAAATTTAAAAAATCGAGACAAGATTGGTAAACTAAACTTGGGATAGAGGATTTCAAGTGAAACTTATGGGGTTTAAAAATTATTTAAATGTTATGATAGTACAATACTCTCTCCGTCCTTTATTTCTTGACACTAATACTATATCGGGACATTCTTCATTTTTTTACCCTTTTTATTTTAGGACGTAGACCCCACAATTACTTTATCACTTTAACACTTTATTACTTTACTTTTTAACATTTTAACACTTTAATACAATTAAAAATATTAGTTGGACCCACAATTATTCCGAGTTAACACTCAATTTATTAATATATCATCAAAACATATTAAACTCCGTGCCCAAAATTTTGGTCAAGAATTGGAGGATGGAGGGAGTATTATTTTTAAAGATTGACAATACTTTCTGACAAAAGTAAAACTAAAATTGGGTTGAAAAGTTGATGATTTTTTCGATAATATATGAACCCTTCTTATATACTCCACTACATAAGAGTTTAGATATATAACGGTCATGTAGAAATAAATCATAGCGTGCGAATGTACCAAAAATGCTTACATCTATAAAGGGCCGTATTATTATTTTAATCGGCCTAGATAAATAAAAATGACCCTTTATAAGTGGACGGATGGAGTATGATAAAATATACATATTGTGATGCTAAATATTAATTACTACCATATTGAAGTTATGTATATATATACCTCAACTTGCTTCTCCGCTACAGCCAAGTGGAGGACAGTGTTTCCATCACCATCTTTGGAGTTTAAGAACTCCGAACTACACACACTGCTCTTCACCAAAACCTTAAGAGCCTCGAGCTGGTACCTTTTCACACACAAGTGCAAGATGCTCTCTCCTCCTACGTAAGTTGCTGCTGCTTCTGGCCGAGCCTGAAGCAGCAGGAGCATGGCCTCAACGCGGCCTTTGGCGGCCGCCAGATGCAGAGGCAGTATTTGGTTCCGATCTCGATGCATGCACGCTCGAGTGTCGACACGTAGGATGGCCCCCACTGCATCTGCATGGCCTTTAGCTGATGCCAGATGCAGTGGAGACGATCCGTCCGAGTTCAACTCGTTCACCAGCTCGGGTTTCAACGAGAGGATCTCCCTCATGAAATCCACGTGGCCTAACATGGCCGCCACATGGAGAGGAGTCTCGTTGAAACAGTTGACCGCAGCTCTATCAAGAATCAATGGATCCTCTTTCAGTAGCTGCTGCAGTGAAGCGATGGATCCTACTCTTGCTGCTTCAAGTAGCTTTGTTTCCTGCTTCTCCATCTCATTAATTTACTTTTTTCTTTTTTAAAAAAATTGATTTTTAGTAAGGAATAAGGATGCGTTTTCTCCATATTTTGGATGTGTATATATAAGCCTAGTTACATTAATGAATTACGAGTGGATAAGAAAAAGATAAATTTCTCGGAAACCTCGTAAGTTTGGAATCAATCGACATTATATTAAACAAAAACAAAAATCATATACACGAAGTTCAGTTCCGATTTATATTTTCTATTACAATTTCGTGTGATATCTTCTATTATATTAGTTAATAATTGTCACGTATTCATAATATTTTTAAAATTAGTCACTTTTGGTTATTAAAAATTTAGTTATTATTCATCTTGAAAATATTATGAAAATATGACAATCATCTAATAATGCAATACGAAATGTCACACGGAATTACAATAATTACAATAAGGAATATATGAATAGGTTCAGTTCACGTGGAATTTGGTTGTTTTATTCATATTGACTAACTTTTCGAGTCATTGGATATTATATATGTCACTGTTGGGCCAACCTTTTAGTAGGTGAAAATGAAAAAAAAAAAAAAAAAAAGTCTCGTGAGAGCATAGCTAAGCTATAAATTATGGGTCAATTTTTGGAATCTTCAAACTTCTTGGTCTATGAAAAGGAATTTTAAATATAGCCAATCCGCCTAGCTCAAGTACCGGTTAGTAAGATGCACCACATGTTTTTGATAAGTGTGAGATTTTGAGTTTAAATTTAATATATTCCCATTTATATGAGTTTGTTTAGATTTGTTATAGTCTAGTTATTAGTGGTTTAATATTTTTTGTAATACGTTGAAATTATGATATGATTCTTAAGTTGAGTTGTAATATCTTCGATATGATATAATTGTATATGATGTATTTTTTAAATATATATATACATACTACCTCCATCCCATTTATTAGTTCACATTACTTTTTCGGCATGCGTTTCTACCGAAATCTAGTACAAGTTTTAAAATATAATTCTAAAGTATTTTTTTTATGGGATAGTATAACACTCATAGTATTCTGTAAAAGAAAAAATACTTCAAAATTATATTTTAAAACCTATATTAAATTTCAATGGAAACGTGTACCAAAAAAACAATATAAACTGGGACGGAGGTAGTATATATATAGTCTTGCTATGCTAGGCGTCATATTTAGGCAATAAATTGAGCCGCCAATCTAATCATCATTTTCCTTTTCTACACGTGTCCCTCTCTCTCTCTCTCTCATGTCCACTTCACCTCTTAATTCCTTATTCTTTTAAATACTAACTTCATCCCACCTAATTGTCACATTTGTCATTTTAGTCCGTCCCCTATAATTGTCCCATTTTCTTATATGACAAAAAATTTATTGCTACAATTAATTCTCTCTCCTCAAAATTAATTATAACCACATATTAATTCTTTCTTTGGTTATTGTGCCCGGTCAAAGTGGGAGAATTATATGGGATGAAGGTAGTAATTAGTTGTCCTCCTCCACTTGGGCTATCTCACATACTTTTTTATTATTATTATAATTAATGTATCGTTCATTAAATTTGATTGAAGATTAATAGACTCCATTTGAAAAATAATATAACCATATTTATAAATTAATAGATCAAATTTGATGAATAATAGACCCTAATTGAAATTAATAAACCCTAATTGGGACTAATGAACCCTAACTGGAATTTTAAATTTTCTATAATTTGGTTTATTTCGATAAGTTTAATTAGTTTATCTATTTTAAAATAAAATGAAAAGGATGCATATAATAAATAAGGAAGGAGGTGTATATTAAATGAGAGTGGAAAAAAAGAAAGAATTATCTAGTCAAAATAGGAACAAATAAACATTAAATAGAGTAAAATAGGAATATATAGATTAAGTGATGTGGCAGTCGCTCATTTAAGACTCCGAGGGAAATCGCTCAGCATATCAAATATCAATATATATATAACCCTTGTTTCTCTCCATTTAACCCTCAAAATAAAATAGTCATAATAAATTTAATTTGAATGTACGGTTAAGCCTTTATATAGCCTCCACATTAAATTCATGTTTTTTCTCATCATAGCCACTTAAATAAAATAATAATACTAATTTTAAATATACTAATATGCCCATGCAGCCCCTGTATCAAATTCTAATGAAACTCTAATTTGCATAGCCTCCACAATGCAACCGGCTAGAGCCCCTTGAAGAACACAGAGCCCCTTGAAGAACACGGCGGCTGAAAGAGATGAAAGCAGAAAATCATGAGGAATATTATTAGCACAGCGCCGCAAATTGAAGCCAACAACTAATTTCACATATCGTAGAACTTCAATTAAAATTGGAGAAAACATAACTCTAAAAAGTTATGGAGAAGATGATAGAAAATTCAATAGAGAAATTCATATCACGTAAGTACTACAAGAAACCCCCTTTAATTTTTCTGCCACTCGTCCTCTTTCTTGGTGGAGTCTTCCTCAAATTTACTCAATTTATACCATTATTTGAAGAAACTGAAATTCAAAGCTCCAATTCCAGTAAGCAATCTTCACGTTTGAGTTCTCTTGTCTTTTTTTATTTTTATTTTTAATGAAGAGTTTTCCCATCTTTTTGGTTTTGCGATTCCAATACACAGCACAACACAGTATATATATATATATATATATATATATATATATACTCCCTTCGTCCCATTTAAACTGTCATGCTTTCCTAATCGGGCCGTCCCATATCAATAGTCATGTTTCTATAAAAGGAAAGATTTGAACCAATGAGAAAACATTAAACCTTAGTGGACCCCTTATCCATATAACAAAACATACTCTCCTAAAATCCCGTGCCGAAAAGAAACAAAACAGTTTAAATGGGACGGAGGGAGTATATATATATAGGGAAGGGGGTTCACATGCAAATAAATCATAGTGTGAGAAGTGCGAATTATGCTTAAAGGTATACAAGATCATGCTTATGATACATAATTGTGCTTATGGCTTATTTTATACTTATAAGCACAAAATGTAACATAAGCATAATTTTGTATAGCGTTAAGCATGATTCTATATAGCTTTAAATATAATTCGCAGTTCTCACTAGGGATGGCAGTGGATCCTGGACCTGGTCCAGATCCGGGAGTCCAGATCCATTTTTTAGGATCTGGAGTGCTAAAATTTTAGACCCAATGGATCCGGGCCGGATCCGGACTTCACTCTTAATTTCTGGATTTGAATCTGGAATTTTATTTTTGAGATCCAGATCCGGCCTAAGGACCCGGATAATTTATAATATATATTATTTTATAATATTCTACTAATAAATATCTATATCTACTTAGTTATTCTAATTAAATCTCAAACCCTGATAAGTCTATTTTTAATTTGAAAGTTCGATTCCTAAAAGATGGATATATTTCATGTTTTTTTTGGATATGTTTAAGTGAATGACATTCTTTATTAGCAAGTAGATTACTAGTGTGGAAAATTCTTGACAATTAGTGTGTGAAAAATTATTTATTTTGGTGCAAATCAATTCATTTATTGTTGAAGTTTTTATTCCTTTCCGGTTCTTTTTCCATGGCATTTTTTAGGTGATAACTGCGGATCTGGGTCTAGACCCGAGATCCGCCAGATCCAATGGATCTGGATTTGGATTCGATTTTTTTAGACCCGATGGATCTGGGCCGGATTTGGATCTCCGGTTAAAATTTCGGATCTGGATCTGGACCAAACAAGATCCGGCCCATTGCCATCCCTAGTTCTCACACTAGGATTTAAATCAATATGAATCAAACTCTCTCTCTCTCTCTCTCTCTCTCTCTCTATATATATATATATATATATATATACATACTATATATATATATATTATTAGAATTTAATATTGGGGTTACATTACATAAGGGTATATTAATACTTTTAAATTATTTAATTATTATTATTATATTTAAGGGCTATAATGAGAGAAATCGTGGCTATGTTTAAAATCCACCATAAAACATAGTAGTAGTAATTAAGATTACACCCCACCATATAGTTAAATGGGCCTTAAGAGAAAAGCTTAATCTTGACCCCATTAAAAGCTTAGCGGGCCTTGGCTGACCCAATCATTGAGCGACTCAAAAAAACTCCATTGGTTCGAAAATGAAGGGGAAGAAAGAAAGGATGTGAGAAATAAGAAAAAATTTAAAAGGTGATTGTTTTATTTTTTTTTATTTTTCCATAATAATTTTTGATGAAAGAGAACGCAACTTAAAAGTATATATCTTCATTTGGCCTCCAATCTCAGATACTCAGATGCAGAAGACATCATCGTAAGATGCAGGGCGAAGCTTTGTTCGTGTTCACAAATCGACACTCGGATTCCCAGCTCTCTTCATTGCATGAATACGCTCTGCAAAATTGAAGGCGAAAAGAGGGCTAGCTTTCTAGTATTCAGAAATCGAAACAATTCATGAAAACACTGCATAGTCTGCATTAACAAATCTTGAGCCAACTTTTTTTCAAGCCTTGACAGAGACTGGGATTTTTCTTTCAAATCATGTCACAAGCATGAATAGTTGAAGCAGAATATTCAATCCTAACTGCAGTAAATCAGCTACCACTGTTTCCACAAATATACTCACTTAAGATATTCTGATGAGTTACCACATCAAAAGATATTCAGACAGTTGAAGACATTCTCTACGTTCCAAAAAAAAATATTATTATTGGGCTTTTAATCAATATACGAGGAAGGAGTATAAGGTAACGGCCCAAAATGGACTTGGGCCACGAGCAAGCACAAACGCATTTGAAAACAAATTATTTTTGAGGGTGTGCGTTCTTCAATTGAAAAAGAGAGAAGAAAATTCTTTCACCAATTTCTCCTTGTTATTTACGCATGGTGCATAATTTTTTATTTCCAGCAAAAGAAATCTTCTGTTGTGTTTTCATATGAAGTTTCCTATCATATATTAATGGATGATTCACATATGTCGATAATATTTTCAAAATCAATAATAATTAAAAAAAAATCAGAATAAAAAATGAATGCTTTAGAAAATATTCATTGTATACACGTGCATCATCTATTGATGCAATAAGATGTCACACTATATATACTATAGTTACTTGAATTGATACATTACATTACATTACATAGAAACAACAATACATCTGTATATTAATAATTAACTAACAAGGCATATGCATGTAATATGGAGTATTATAGTCAATACATAATCAATTTAAATTATTCAGGGGTTTTGGCGAGTTAACCTCGCATACCTCCTCGTCCTCATCCTCATCCATGCTTTTCTGATCAGTTTAACGACCTTTACTATGATACGAATGGTGTGCGCGATGAGTACTAGAGCCATCAAGCCGATCCACACATACACCCAGGGGCGGAGCCAGGGGGGGACTGGAGGAGGCTGAAGCCTTCCCTCAAAAAAAAAAAAATTATAGTTCACATATTTTGACAATTACTAGTAAATTGATGAGCAGCCCCTTCACAAAAGTAGTCTTCGAAATTTGTTAGATTAAAAGTAGGCTTCCGTGTGATTCCGTTTGCTACTCCATTCATCCCCAAAAATTTTCCTTCTCATTTTTTTAGCGACTGGAACTAAAAGGTGGTTTTACATTAACCATTGAAAAAAAAAAACAAAAACAAAAAAACATATAGTATAGCCCCCTTAGTCAATAATTTCTGGCTCCGCCCCTGCATACACCGAATATACCAAACCATGTGTAAAAATGTCGTATTGGTAGGTTGGCGTCACCGCACCTATCACGAGCACATAACACCTCGCGATGGCTGTGATGGCAATCCACGTGATGACCATGAGGATCCACATGAAGAATCTCCGCCTTATGGGCAACCCACTGGTGAGAAGCAGTACGATGCTAAGGGAGGCTATGAAGGCCACGGCGTTGGTGATGTAGAATTTTATGAAATCGACGGCGTATTTCTCCGCGAATATAGATTAACCTGCTATGTGTGGGTTATCTACTTCCTTGCCATCTGCATCGACCAAGTAGTCTTCCTGCCAGACACCGCCGGGAGGGTTGACCCCGACTTGGAAGGCCATGGTGGCGATCAATGAAGCCACCACCATCAATGCATCTTTCTTTCTGTCAAGCCATCCGGCGTGCTGCTTCATCAAACTCTCCCAACTATTTTTGTTGATGTCATCGTTGTCGTTGTCGTTGTTGTTGTTGTTGGATGACGAAGCAGCAGTTTCAGGGCGGCTGCCGCTCTGCTTCTCCTATAAAGTGGTTCCGGCAATTTTAATTGGGGATTTCTCGATTTCGGAGTCCCTCACATCTCTTCTGCTGCGGATCAGAACATCCAGTGCTGTCATCCCCTCATCGTTTACAGCATTCACTTCTACTCCGCTCACACTTACCAAAAGTGCTACTGTCTGTTTCAAAACACACGATCAATTAATAATCTATTATTACTATTATAAAAGAGTCAATTCTTACAATTTTTGCTTTGTCTAATATACCTATATTTTAAATCTATTTTTAAGGGTAACAAAGTAATTTTGAATGTAATTTTATAATTGAATTAAATTTATATATTTTTTTCCTACTTCAACTATAATTCTACTTTTCCGTTCTTATTTATTTTCTCAATTTTCCAAATACATTATTAATCTTCTCAAGAATCTATTGCTTCCTACATGCTACATCATAAAATGCACAATAAACGAGTTTATTATTAATTGTAACACTAGATGGGCTTACACATACCTCAACTTGCTTTCCGCTACATCCAAATGCAGAACGGTGTTTCCATCACCATCTTTGGAGTTTAAGAACTCCGAACTACACACACTGCTCTTCACCATAACCCTAAGAGCCTCGAGCTGATACCTTTTCACACACAAGTGCAAGATGCTCTCCCCTCCTATGTATGCTGCTGCTGCTTCAGGCCGAGCTCGAAGCAACAACAGCATGACCTTTACGCGGCCTTTGGCGGCCGCCAAATGCAGAGGCAACATCTGGTTCCGATCTCGAAGCATGCATGCTCGAGTGTTGACACGTAGGAGGGACTCCACTGCATTGGCATGGCCTTTAGCTGATGCCAGATGCAATGGAGACGATCCGTCCGAGTTGTACTCGTTCACCAGCTCGGGTTTCAACGCGAGGATCTCCCTCATGAAATCTGTTACGCCTATTATATTTATTATATTTATGATATTTCTATTTAGTAGTTTAGTAATAAATAATTGTCTAAACGGGTACTGCGATGTTTATCGGCCCGAGAGCCCATTAGGGTGCGTCTAGTTTAACTATTTAAAGAGGTGTAAGCTAGGGTTTTTATCCAATGAATGAATATATGAATTAGGTTCTTCTCGAAAGTCGAGGGAAATAGGAGTAGGCACAGGCTCGAAGTTGTGCGACCGATACTATCCTGGAGCAGGGTAGTATCAATTGGTACTTTCATTGAGAGGTTTTGGAGCGAGACCTTTATTTGGAGGTATCAAATTTTATCCTTTATTTTGCTTATTTGAAAGAAAAATAAAATTGAGAAAGAGATCGAGATTGATTTTGTTGGTTTTGATCGTGGTTTGTTGGTATTCCTAGTTTGCGTCGGTGTTGAATTTATGGTGAGTGGTTTGATTGCTTTATGCATCGCCTGGGCGAAGGATTAAATTGATGATCTTTTATCCCAATTTGTTTGAGAAGAAAGATTGTTGATTAGTTGGTAGTTTAGTTATTGTTCGGGGAAGATTTTTGAGGGCGGCGGCTTGTTGCTGTAGGAAAAAAAAAAAAGAAAGAAAGAGAGATTGGCTTCTTATTTGAGATCCATTTCATGGAGGAAACTTATTCAAGTAGCTGGGAGCACAGGTTGGGAATTGCAATAGATAGACTAGAGTCATTCATGCAAAATCAACAAAAATTAATTATCAATTCTTCTCTCGATGCTCAACTTGAATTGTCCAAGTTATCTCAAGTAAGATCTGTTTTGGAATATCAAATTGAGTTTGAGAAATTGAGTAGCAAAGCCACAGAGATGCATGAATTGATATTAGTTAGTCTTTTTATCTCTGGTTTGAAACCCGAGATCCGTTGGGAATTACAACTCAATCGACCGTCTACATTGAAAGAAGCTTTTGTCTCTGCTCGATATCACGAATCTAGATTAGAAGGTTTGAGGCTTATGGTGAATAAAGTTGATAATGAGGAGACAAGTTTTGAACCAGGAGAACAATTTAAGGAGGGTGGCCATTGCAATAAGTTGGAGATGCACATTGTTGATGATTCTAAGTTGCAACTTGAAGCTGTTGAGGTATTAGTACCTATAGAGGCATATATTGTTGGTGATTCGTCTCTTCCAATGGAGTTATTTGTTGGTGTTACCTGTGGTAGAGAAGACAAAATTATTGAGAAGCTTGTTGATTTTCCACGATTGGTCACAACAGTTGTTGATGAAAGAGTTGGATGGATTATGAGATGCATTAAACATGAAATCGTGTTTCTAGCCGTTGTTCGCGAAAGAATTTTGATAGCTAGAAGAATGGTTGTTCTCAAGTTATACGAGCTCAAGGAAGTCTATCAAGAGTCAGATGATCTCCACCTTGAGGACAAAGTGGTTTTGAAGGAGTGGGGAATGATACGCCTATTATATTTATTATATTTATGATATTTCTATTTAGTAGTTTAGTAATAAATAATTGTCTAAACGGGTACTGTGATGTTTATCGGCCCGAGAGCCCATTAGGGTGCGTCTAGTTTAACTATTTAAAGAGGTGTAAGCTAGGGTTTTTATCCAATGAATGAATATATGAATTAGGTTCTTCTCGAAAGTCGAGGGAAATAGGAGTAGGCACAGGCTCGAAGTTGTGCGACCGATACTATCCTGGAGCAGGGTCGTATCAAAATCCACGTGGCCTAACATGGACGCCACGTGGCCTAACATGGCGGCCATGTGGAGAGGAGTCTCGTTGAAACAGTTGACGGCAGCTCTATCAAGAATCAATGGATCATCTTTCAGTAGCTGCTGCAGTGAAGCGATGGATCCTACTCTTGCAGCTTCGAGTAGCTTTGTTTGCTGCTTCTCCATCTCTTTAATTTTTATTTAATTTTTATTTGAATAAGGATATGCACATTTTCTCCATATTTTGTAAGTACATATAAACCAAGTTTTCCAACCGTAAGACGATGGACTTTATCAATGCGGGCATGATTTCCATCTACATTAATCATTAGAGTATCTCATTTTATTTGCAACTCTTTAATTTATATGCACATGTTGGATGTTTATATATGTATATAATTCATTGACTAAACATCAACGAATTAGGAGTCGATAAGAGGAAGGAAGTTTTCTTGGGAACCAGATAGTTGGAATCAATCAACATCATTAGAAAAAAAAAATATATTCAGGAAGTTCAACTCACATAGAATTTGGTTGTTTTATTCATATTGACTAACTTTTCGAGTTGTTGGAATTATTATATACTGTCTTTCACTGTTGGTCAACCTTTTAATATATACTCCCTCTGTTATTTTTATTTTTGAATTGTCTCATTTTATTATTTTATACCATTCATAAAAAAAACAACAATCTCTTGATAGTTATAGGACCGATTATGGCAGAGCCCGAACCAAATATCGGGTCATACTATTACTAGATGGAGCAATAAAGTTAAATGGGCCTGAAGATAGAAGCTTAATCTTGACCCATTAAATGCTTAACGGGTCTTGGCTGGCCCAATCATTTAGCACCCAAAAGTCCAAAACATTAATAATAATAATAATAATATTAATAATAATAATAATATCTTGTTGTATATATATACGGGTAATACTGAGTCTTTTGAGCAAGAAAGAAGACTGAACTTTCTTCTTTCTTCTTTTTCTTCTTTGCATATTCTTTCAAGAACTCTAATAGTAGCAATGATGAGTCTAATCGCCGCAGAGGAAAACTCAGCTGCAGAAACCCACGTTCCCGCCAATATAGATTGGGAAATGCTCGACAAATCCAAGTTTTTTTTTCCTCGGCGCCGCCCTTTTCTCGTCGGTTTCCTGCACTCTCTACCCCATCGTCATGCTGAAGACGAGGCAGAAGATGCTGCTGCACGCGATCCCCTGTTCGAGGATCGCACGATCCATCCTCCGCAACGACGGCTGCAGAGGATTCCCTGGTCGGGACCGTCCCCGCTCGAGCACTCGAGCTCACCAGAAGCAACGCGGCCAGTGCTGCTTCTGGCCGTCTCGGGTTCTCTGAGGCGGGGGCCTCAGCAGCCGCCAACGCGGCTGCTGGGGTCAGCGCTGCCCTGCCAGCGCAGCTGGTCAGGAACCCGGTCGACATCGTTAGCCAGAGGCTCATGGTTCAAGATTCCTGCTCTTTCTCGTCGAGGAAGTATAGTGGTGGAGTCGAGGCCGTCACGAAAATCGTGCGCGATAACGGGGTGAGAGGGATGTATAGAGGGTTTGGGGTGTCTGTGTTGACCTACGCACCCTCTAATGCCGCGTGGTGGGTGTCGTATTCCGTCGTGCATCGAGGGATTTCGCGTAGAGTGGGTGGCGGCGGCGGGACGGGGGAGGTGGCGGTGCAGGGGGTTAGTGCTACCCTGGCTAGCGGAGTGTCTGCATTGGTGACAATGCCACTCAACACAATAAAGACACGAACACAGATTCTCGAGAGAAGAGGAAGAGAATGTGGTGGATCCATTAGGGTTGTGGATATTTGGAGGGAGATGGTGAAGAAAGGTGGATTGGGTGCTTGTTACAGAGGATTGGGGCCGAGATGGGCTTCGATGTCAGTGTCGTCGACGGCCATGATCACCACCTACGAGTTCCTCAAGAAGCTTTCAACTAAGAATATGTCCGGATCCAGAAATTTTCTCGAGTGGGGGCTGTATATTATAATTTCGAGTTTGGTGTAAATTTTCTTGTTAATTTGATTTTGAGTGAGGGCTTTTACACTATATTTTACTCAAATTAACAACTAATTTGGATTTTTTTAGTTAATTTTTTTTTTTTGACTTGGTAGGGGCTTAAGCCCTTCCCCCTCACTACCTAGATCCGCCCCTATGTCCAAGATTCCTATTTTGTTTGTTTCACTATTTTAATTAGTGATGCATACTAGTGTATTATGGGGGTCTAATAATCTTAAAAATTGTTCAATGTTGAGCCTATGTTCTTAATTAGATAATACTCCCTCTGTTTTTTTAAGCGTCCTCATCATCAAATTACATACCAAGAAAATATATAAATATACCTTTTAACCTCATTTATTATTCTCTTTTTCTGAGCACCAACTTATATATAGCATTAATTACATGGGTGAATTGGGAAGATTTTAGCTATTTTAGCATCAAATTTTAAAATAGAACACTTAAAAACAAACAACAAAAATAGCAAGTAGGACACTTAAAAAAAATAAAAAATAAAAACATGGAAAGAGCAGTAATTAATACTATAAAATTCTGATAATTTGATCATTGTGCAAAAGTGGTGAAGGAGGGAGGTAGCATCTGCTCTTGGGCAATTGGCCTTACTTGAGTTGAAGAGGCAACTTTTACTACCCTTTACATAAAAGGCAAGCCATTTACGATTATCAACATTTCTATTGTGTTTCAAGTCTATTCTCGTTTCGAGGAGTCAAATCACCCTTCTCGTTTATCGTTCGTATGTCGAGTAAGTACAGAAATCTATAAATTAAGAAGTGCTCACCGGTGTTGAGCGAGTCAAAACCCCGACCTGCAAAAACATGTACAAGATTATTTATTTATTAATTTATTGAGAAAGAGAGAATTAAAATAGAGAATTAACGAGATTAAAGGACGAGAATGAAAAGTAATTTGAAGCTCAGCTACTATACCATATAATCTATGGTAGTCCGATTGATAGCCAATGAAACATAGGAGACCCACTACAGCCGTGAATCCAATGAGGGCATTTACAGGAGGGCCCACCGCAGCACATAACATAACTGAAAAACATTTTTCACCAAATTAGAAACTCTCTTCTGTTCAGATAATAATAATGTGTATTCATTTTATATCAGAAAATCGATGAATGGAAATTAAGAAAGTGTGAAATAAATGTTTTATAAATTATAAATTAAATGGGCACCTAAAATGACCGGAATAATAAGGAGAGGGGCTGCAAAAAAACCAGAGTGATCGAGGATTATATACAGTATGTAATGTCAATATAATTGGAAGTCATGAACAGTTTAAGAAAGATGTATGCCATTAATATACTCCAAAAGGAAAGGAAGGAGTGTGAGAAGTACTCATGAGAAAATGCTTACTATAAAGTCTGTTGGCGAAGACATCTGTATATTGTACTGCATTAATCAATAATAACACAAAGTAAGATTAAGGAGTTGGTAAATGTGTAATTAAATTAAAGGCATATACTTATTAATATATATTCACATCAACTTGTGTAAATGAATCAGCTAATTACTAAGAATTGATCAGAACCCACAGGCCTCGTATCCATTCTCCACATCCAAATAGAGAATAAATTAGCAACAAATACCCAACACAAACTTAAATACTATATGATGATCTTCGATTCTTACCCCACGTTCGGAGTAATTGAGATACTCCGCGGGAGCTGTAAAATCCGATATCAAATCCATACAAGAGAGATTGGTGGATTTGTGAAAGCGAAACGTTCTTCATATAATCCTTACCGAAATCCGGCAACCAGTAATTATACTTATTGAATTCCGGCCAAGACGTCATCAGTACAAGGTCAAATTCGCACATATGTGGCAAGTCTCGGGCAAACATGCCGACCATTACATAATGATATGTAGTGGAATTAGAGGGAGGACAAGGATGAGTAATATCTGTAAAGTGTAGTAGTAGGGAAGTATCCTTCAAGGGACTTGGGCAGCTTATAACATTAATAGCGATGGCTCTAAAAGTAGATGGGAAATCAGAGGAAAATGAGTAGATGGGAAAAGAGCAGATGTCGTTACTGTTAATGGAAGCATCAACAAGCCTGATGGTGTAGTTTAGGTAGTTGATGTCTTTCACATAGTATTTTTGTTGAGAGTTTAGATGGAGAAAGGCGACCTCGTTCTCGCAGACTAATTCAAATATGCCGTCGCCGCAGTGGAGGGGATCGTCCTTGAGGCGGAAAGGAAAGCTAATATCGGTGAGTACGCCGCAGGAAGAAGGGGTGCAGCTCTTATTTGCAGCAGCAACACAAGCTTGGAAGAAAAACTGGAGTGAGAGTGAGGTGAGAATGAAGAAGTATTGAGTGAGAATTTTGATCATCTTTGACTCAATTGATTAAAAATTAATAAGGCTGGGGTGGGGGTAGTCGAGCTTTATATAGCCTTAAAAGCACATGCCAAAACAAAGACTTAAAAGGGTGTTCGGCTAAGTTTATAATTAAGTTCCTTAAAACAATTTATAAGATGTTTTAACAGTTTATAACCTCAAGAAATGTGTTCGGCAAGATAAGCTCCTTAAGAGCTCATAAACTTCAAAAATAAACTATAAAAGTTTATAAGCTCCTTCTCCCCAGCTTATTTTTTTACATCTTATATACGTTCTTCAAACATCTTATAAGCTCTTATTATTGCTTATAAGCTATTTTAAATAATCCTAACCAAACACCCCCGGTCTTTAATAAAATAGAGACTTTATATTCCCACTTATTCTTGTTTTACAAAACTATCACAACCTTTGAAAAATATCAAAAACGCCCAATCTATTTAGGATGTGTTCTCTTTGATGAAAAAAGTGGGAAAAGAAAAAACTTACATCATTTTATACATTTTCTCTCATATTCTCTTTGATGGATGATTTTTCGTGGTTAGGAGAGAAAATTTTCATTGGACAGCTCTTTTCCCACATTTTCACTTCAAATCATGATAATGTTTTCTCATATTTTTCACCTTAGAAAACATATGATAAAACAAATAGGGGGACCACATTATGGGATAAAAAATTTCATCATTTTCTTATCCTGATTTTTATTTTCCAATCAAAGAGAACACACCTTAAGTTTTATCATCGGTGTATCCATCCAAGAGCCAGAACAGGCTCTTTGATTAATTACTGGAGGAGGAGATTAATTTGTTTGAATTGTGTGAATGACGGAACTCATAATAAAATTCAAACTTTTAGATTGGACTACATTTTTTTTAACGTGTTTTATACTTTGCACTTTGCGAGAAACTTCTTAACGTCCTACTTGACTAAGGTGAAACGACTTAAATTAGCACTTTCTCTAACTTGACTATAATTAAAGTCTTTAGAAGGAGACGACCTGAGTCTTCTGCAAATGGAGCATAGCAACAGCTTAATTTTACTGAGAGAGATGTGTTTTCCTACGAGTTTTTGACAGATCAGCAATTGTGGGTCATGGATTAATCTTATGTTTCAGCTCCAAAAAAATCATTTAGACGAGTGTCATTCTTGAGTTTTTATCTTTGTTAGGCTATTTGTACATGCTTCGATGATAATTTAATCATTTTACATGTTGTGATATTGAAGCAGTGAGGAGGAAGTAGATTGATATTGTTGGAAATTTTATCAAGTACTATATATACAATGCTTTTATACTTATCAATATTTTCACCTCTTTTGTTAGTTCTAATTTTATTTTACATGTATTCATCTTCATCTCCTTATTCATATTCATGCCCTGTCGCACTCATATAATTTTGAATTCTGAAAAAAGGAAATAAAATAAAATAAATAGCTGCCATTTAAAAAGAAACAATTGTACGTATTTTATTTTCTGTGCTCTGTTCAGAGATTGAAGAAGGAAGAAAGATATTGGTCAGATATTACTGTAAATTTAAAATTTTTACAGGGTTAAAGCTATAATTTCATATTTTAATCATGTTCTAATTTGGACTACCAAACACACTATACAAGATATCTATATTTTTAATCTTATGTACCAAACAACAACATAATATTCTAATCTCAATCTAATCTTATCAAATCAAGATAACTTTTAAATTTTTTATCTTATCCAACGTTATCTCATCCGGGCTACCAAACTAGCCCTTAACGTATGGAAAAATGCTATCGCTCTAATTCTTTAGGAAAATATTATGATGATTAATAGAAAAAATTATAATTCATATTAAACAAGTGAAAATAGAAAAACAAATGATGTAAAAAATTTATTTTATTCATTTTCCATAAAAAGAACACCCCGTAATTTATACTAGTAAATGTATCGTGCGTTGCACTTAATTTGATGAATTCATATTTCTAATTAACTTTGATGGTTGGGTGATTAATAGGTGTTGGTCCCGGGAAGAGCTTATTGCTGTATGGGGGGGGGGGGGAATACACCAATTTCCAACAGTTTTTGATTTTGTGCAAACTGACTTATACAAACTGACTAAAGTGAACTGAGTCAGAGAGTTCGATCAGAGTGAGAGCTCAGTTTATCCAACTCAGACTGTGAACAACTGAGTTTGCTAAACTGAACTGGAGTGCGGAAGTTGGTGGAGTGTGTTGGAAAACCCTTTTAGAAAATTCTTTTATCTTAAAACTAACAGTTCGAATAATGCATACAGTTTGATGCGCTTGTTAGTATGACAGTTTATAATACGCAGATTATAAAGAGAGTTTGAGAGAGAAAGAGAGAGAGATCGAGATACGAGAGTTTATCGTGGTTCGGAGATAACCCTCCTACATCCACGTCAGATCTTGCGATCTGAAATCCCTTACTTTGGATTTTCCTTCTCTCTTATTTATACTGGTTGAGTGCCAGCCTTAACATTCGTCAGTTCCTCGACGAAAACTAAGCACAAGTTATGGGTCGTGACCCTTACAAACTACAAACAGAAAAACTTAACTGCTAACTCTTCCTAGTTGCAGAGCTTGACTTGCTCAACAATGGTGAAAGTTACAACTCTTCAATCTACTACAAATGTATCTATTCAAAATATGTAGAGAGAGTTTTGAGTGAGTAATCTACACAGCAGTAGACGTCTAGTACTCGGATTCCAGATTGAGAAATCTCGTTATCAACACTTGGGAAACTCGTTTGATTTCGAGTGTTGAATGATTTGATCGTGGGAGATTTCTTCAGCGATTTGGCTAGAAAGCTTTTGTTTCGCGTTCTTGAGTTCCCGTGTATGATTCTGGAATGTGAGAAGGTATATATAGGCTTCATTTGAAATAGAGTCGTTGGGTATGTCAAAACAGTATTCTGACGCACAGTACTTCTTCCCGTTGAGGCAGTTCAGCTCGCTTTCGAAGATGCACGAGTCAGATCAGTCAACCTATTTAGGTAGGTTGAAGCTACTTCATCAAACTGAAGACTTCAGCGAACTTCCTTCGATCTGCGAGTCTTGAACTCTTCAAGGTAAGTGTTGAATTCCTACAAACTGGTTGACTAGGGTCTGCCTAATTAAGATCATCAATACATGGCAGTTGATCTAGCAACCTAACTCTAGAAAAGAGTAAAAACTATCTAAGTGTGGTTTCGATATACATTATCAAAACTCACAAATCGAGTGGGGTTCCCAACAATAAGTTGAATGATGTCTCGTCTCGTTGTAATACTCTATCCGTCCACCAAACTTGTGCATTTAATTCTATTTTAAGATGTCTACATAAAATGTATATTTTCTATTTTTTATAAACGACTTGATAATCTTTACCACTTATTTACACAAAATACCACATATGGTCCACTTTAATTTAAATTCTATTCATTTATTTATTTATTACATGTGGACCCCTACTCCACTCTTTTTACACTCATAAAACATATTAAAACTGGCACACAAAAATGCACGATTTTGGTGGACAAATGATTTACGGAGTAACTACACAAGAGTGGTTGATCCAAGTGCAATAACTCATATGAAATTTAGTGCAAAAATTATCCGAGTTTCAATTGACATAATATATAGCATCTGGGGAATAGATCAAGTGAAAAAAAAAATCTTAGATAGAATTTAAAAACTTTTTTAAACCATTGATCTTAGTAGACAATGGTTATAATGTTGTAGAATTAATATATATTTATTTAAGCTTATGAGATTTAGTGAAGATATATTTGTCATTATCTCTTATATTAATTGATCGTTTCCTGGTATTTAGGGATATGTATCGGTGTGTATGGTAATTAATTGTTGTCTTCTAGCTATTCCTTAATTATTCTTTTTCATTTGTTCATCTACAATTTTTGCACCAAATATATCCAACGACTAAAATATGGATTATAATTTCTTGTGTAAATTATTTACACCTATATAAAAAAGAGCCTTGTGGCAAAATATGTATTGCCTATAATATCCTTTAAAGTTACTTAAAATTAAGAATAATTAGGTCATAAAGTATATATAATAATATATTTAGATTTACATTTCTTAATATAATTTAAGGATAATGATCTAATATGAATACAATATATATAGTTAATATAATACTTCATTACAAATCAAACTTGCCTTGTATTATATGAATTTAATTTGGTAGATTATATATAACAATAAGTCAATAAGTTGTTTTTATTTCTTCTTCGTTGGATAGTTCAATTAGAGGGGGTGGATGGCGTGCACTGCAAATAAAAATAGGATTCCCTTGATTTAATAGTTATAAACTTATAATAATACTATGTAGTTATAGATTATAAACACATTTATGATCTAACTATAGTATATAGAGTCTCATACTGTATGTTCTCATTATAATATGAATAATTTAATTATTTATAAGTTTAATTTAAAGCGTAATACAATTAACTTATATTCAATCATATTATCAAGATTGGAATAAATTATTACTATATAAATGTTATTCGTAAATAGAACTTCACATAGCAAGAAAAAAAAATTTAGAAAAAATGTAGAGTCTATTTAAATTCTGACTGCACAAATTTTCAATCATAAACCAATATTAATGTTTGTATGACTATAGAATAATTATTTCTTATAATCCCTTATGCGTGTAATATGGACTTGTTAAAGTTAAGAGCTAACCATGAAAAGTGGAGGAAGAAATTGTTGAAAGGTTAAAACAGACTTTTCAATTTATTTAGCATTAAATAATTGCATTTGATCTGGATCAAATTGATCCATTTAGCATCACTCTTTTGATATATGTGTTTCATGTATGATATCCTAATCCTGAGAAATGATATGCTATACCCCCATTTGTGGGCACCTTCGTGAGTACCCATCATTATTTGCTCAATTTAATATTATTTTATTTGATATTTTCAATTATTTTATATTCTAACACCTTATAAATTAATATTAAAATTACTAAATTTATAAAATATATAAAAATTCAAACTAGATTTTTCTTATTGTTCATGTTTTGAAGTTAGAGGGGAAGAAAAACAAATCGAGTTTGAATTTTCATGTATTTTGTAAATGTAATGATTTCAATATTAATTTATAAGGTAAAAGAATAAAATACAATTGAAAAACTCGAAGAAAATAATGCAAAACTGAACAAACGGCGATAGTGCTCATAAAGGTGCCCACGAGTGATGGTATAGCATATCATTTCTCTCCCAATCTTGTTTTCAATTTAATTCATTTTAGTTCCGATGCCCTTCTCCAAGATATTTGGGTAATTAATGTGAAGACGTTTGAGTCTTGGTCAACGCATGACTCTTCTTCCGAATAACTGTGGAATAATGCAGAACTGGGACCTCAATAATTATTACAAATCTAAATGCCCCGACAAAAACTTTAATGAGACCGGTGTTATGTCATTTTAATTCTACTAGTCAAAGTTAGCTATTTAAGAGGCTATCTAATTCTTTGGGATTTTCTCTTTGTGCATTGATAGTTTTAGCTGTTCGATGAATGCTTGATAGAGACGATATTGCTTTGTCAATTTTATTTTTAGTGATTCATAGATCTACATGGAAATAGATACAATTATGTATAGAGAAAAAGAAAAGAAATATTTGTAGGAATTAGGATACTCAAAATTCATCTATTTCAAACATACTATCAAACATTCTGTGGTCTTTAATTTTTCCCTTTTTTCTTATGATTCTTTTAATTATTGAAAAAGTCAATTTCCAGACTATCAATATTACGTGACGACGGGGGGCAATTGACGCGAGCCATTCGTGGTCGTGGTCAACTTTATTAGTGAAATTCTATTTTTATGTTCAAATAATGAAACGAAACTTATCAAAAAAAGTAAAACTACTCTATTATTGTTATGGCAATTTAACAATAATAGAATTCTGTAAGATAAAAAGGTGATATGCAAAATATATAATCTTAGCGTAATTGCATTTCATGGCGGAATTCTTGAACCAAATCGTTATTACAAGACAAATCTTACTTTCAAACAGCAGAAAACCAAACACACCGTTTGGTTTATAGCAATTAAAATCATTCACAATTTCTCAAAGAAAAAGAAAAAAAGAAACCGGCAGATCATTTTATAGCATCAAATGTATCTCTATCAAGCATTCATCGTACAACATCCAGGCTTCAACGATTAGACTCTCTAATCGGAGAATTCAAACCTGTAAGTGGCCTCATAAATTGGAAGGCATTTGATCAGCTGCTCATTCTTCTCTGTTTTAACGCCATCAATTTCTCATCTATTTCCATGTTTGAAGTCTCCGATTCTTAGTATAATTGTTGAGCCAGAACTATTCGATGAAATGCTTGAAAGAGCAATATTGCTTAATTTGTGGAGACTCATGTTCCAAACTTGTTTCTATACTCTAAGCAATACTCGTATATGGAAGTTGAAATTTGAATCCCACGCACACAAGTTTATTAGACATTGAACTAATAAGTTTTGCTAAATTACTACAAGATTCACTTCTCATTTTCACCAATACTCTCAGGCATCGTCTCAGCCACTGCCACCTCAGCACCTTAAAGATAAATATAATTGAAATCTATACTATATATATATATATATATATATATTATAAAAAGTGTCTTGTTTACAAAATTTAGTTTGCCTATTATACCCCTGTTATATATTTAATTAAAAAATATTATAATATAAAAATATTATATTTAATAATTATCTTAGTTGTTTCATGTAATTAAAAGTTTAATTAGGTAGATATTCTTGACTATAGTGATATCAATTCCTTCATCTTCCTAATTACCTTACGTATATGAAAACTTTTTTAATCATGCAATATTCTTCAATTACTTATACATACCCAACACACATGCACCGGTATATATTTATTAATGTGATATTTTATTTTATTTTATTTTTTATTTTATTTATTTCAATGCATTATGTATAATTCTTCGACGTATTGTATTGTTTGATATTGATGTTTACATATTATGATATCATTGGATTATTTTTGTTTCAAGACGACAAATTATTAATTTGCCCAACAAGAATTCGAATAGATTGTAGTATAACTTAAAGTGATTAATTATATAATTTTTTGTGCCTAATAAGTTCTCAATTTTTAATAATAAGTGGATTCTTTCAAGTAATAATACGTATATATTGTGTAATATATAAGTAATAATTTGATCAGACAATTCATTAAAATATATTGGAAATTGTAAGATCAATTATAATCTATATGTTTTATGATAGTAGTATTGTATGTTGCACTAGTTTTATGAATTACATATGAATTAGAGAGAAGAACAAAATGATCATGCGATAAGTGATCACAAATGAGATAATTGACAAGAGGAGAGTAACTAGAAAGACATTTAGCTAAGTCAAGAAAAAAGAAATAGTCGGAGATTGGTTTTTTTTCTTTTTTTTTCTTTTAGTCTCTATCTTATACATTAGAAACTGTAAGATTAATTATAATCTATATATTTTATTATAGTATTGTACAAAGTATATTGCACTACTTTTATGGATTATTTATGAATTAGAGAGAATAATAAAATATTCCTGCAATAAGTGATCACAAATGAGATGATCAACAAGAGGATAGTAATTAGAAAGCCAACTAGCTAGGTCATGGAAAAAGAAATAGTTGGAGATTGATTTTCTTTTAATCTATATCTTATATTTTAAACTTATGATATTATCACGCCCCAGTTTCCGAGGGAAGGCACGTATGCCGGGACATGGCAAGGGGTTGGAATTAAGAAACGGGGATAGAAAGGGGCTCATGGCTTGGGGATATTTAACCCTATTATTAAGAAATTAAATACGGGATCGGGACCCACAACACGAACTACGGGGTAGATAAATCATACTATCCGTACCGGCCGCCTGTGTCTGAATACCCGTAGACATAAAATAATATAATATTTAAATACGGGATCGGGACATACAACTCAAACTATGGGTTTGACTAAGCGGAACAACCCATGATGGCCGATTTGTCTGAGTACCCGTAATATTATATATAACTCGTGGTGTAAGAAAATATAGAGATTTTATTTATAGGCGTAGCGGAAGCTTTTATTATACATCAGCAACAACAACAGTCCTCTCCAGCTTCGCCTGTTCCACCAGTTCCTTAATCTGCAAAACATTTGGAAATGAATTGCAGGCTGAGTACTAATGTACCCAGTGGGCTTGTGCCAAAAATATTTTTCATAAAAAGAATATCCATGATAATAAAGTATACATAGAAGGTTTTTGAAATCATTTACTTCCATGCACATAAAACCTCATTTTTCATGATTGCGCGTGCATGCGTATTACCATGTTACTCTTATATTGATCCCGGGATATTACCACCGTCGGATCACTTTTCCCTTTTCAAATGGAGCCATGATTTGGAGACAATGGAATATTTCATCCAGAGGTTCTCCCCTCAAGTTAGAATCAATTGGTGATCAACCTAACAATTTCTAACTGTGCGCACAGCCTCTCGATTAGTGTGTTAGACCAACCGAAAGACCCGATCGCATACATTATAAGAGCCTTAAACGTGTAATAACACATTAAAATATTTTCATGGATAAAATTATTTTATCAGAGCTTACTAACTCAAATAATATTTTGTAAGAATAGAGCCTCACCTGATAATTTGATATACCAAAATGAAATTCTCTATCTCGAGAGGGATTAAGGATTCAACGGCATAACTTTTCTAGAAGAAGAATTTGTTTTTGCTCTACTACTAAACTACTTCTTGATTGATGACCGTTTGACTATAGAATCTAAATTAAATATGGACTTTATGCATTCTTGTGCTTTCGGTACATAGAGATGAGGTAAAGGGCTTCATAAGTTATTGGTATTTATAGAAAAGAATTATGCTTAGTCATGTAATATAACTATGTATAGTCATCACCCTATGTAACTTAGTAATCAAGCCTATTTCTATAGGATAAAGACACGTGTTGGGGAATAGATATACTAGCAACTTTGATATTTATCATTATCATTTATCTTACTAAGATTACAAGGATTATATATACATATATATATATAATATTCATGGTAGATAAAATGATGCACATATACATTTATAAATGCATGATGTATATATATAAATATATAATTTATTAGTAAAACTTATCCATATATATATTACTGTATATACGTAGTACTATCATTATATATATATATATATATATACTAAATTATTCTTAAACTATTATTATTAGATTAAGCATAATAGCTACCCAAATATGATAGTTACATACGTATATATATCTTTATTTAAATTCCTAATAATAATAATAATAATAATAATATATTTTGGTTAGCTAAATTTAATAAGAAAATCCGGGATATTACATCCCTCCCTCCTTATAAAAAATTTCGTCCCGAAATTTTACGTCCCTTAATATTCTAGGTCGTAGTACTGGGCCTTAATCTTTTCCTCTAAAACCTCTTGTATTCTCCCCATTTCATTTTTCAATTGGTTTGGTCTGGAACGTACTCGAGCCCTCTCTCTCCTTCTTTTGGAAGCATAGATTCTATATCCATAGCTCTGCTGAGTGTATGAGCATATGTAAGTGTTCCTTGGCCGGCTAAGGAAATATCTATTTCTTGACATAAGTCTCGTCTAAATTTTTCAATACGACTTGCATCAGTATCTACTACTAGATGTGGAGCATAACGTGACAGTTGGTTTCCAAGTCCATTAAACGTAGACGGATTTTGTCTACCAAAACACTCATCAATCTTAACAATAGGTTAATAGGGGTTCTACTCATTTCTCACATTCTGGAGTTGCCTCATGGTGTGTATTTTCTTTTGGATTCATCTATAGTACATGTAACCTATAATAGGTCATATGTATAAAAATAATCAAAAATCATGATGCTCTTATAGTCACTTCCTAAGGTGATTGCATGTCCCTCATGTATCCATGATGATGAGTAATAAACTCAAACTCCATATAATAATAACATGAATCCTTTACACATGAGTTATTTGGGTTCGATTGTCCCAAACATAACCAGAATCATAACATGAGTTATATGGGTTCGATTGTCCCAAACATAACTTGAATCATAACATGAGTTATATGGGTTCGGTTGTCCCAAACATAACTTGAATCATAACAAGAATCATGACCATATACTTTATGCATGCTCATAAACTAATATCCTTTACCTTTTTCCCGGAGTCTGGTGCAACAGCGAGCTTGGGAGTTGTTGTTGTGCTTTACACAGACAAAGACTCTCGATTTCAGAGCGGTGAATTGCTCTGATACCACTTTGTCATGCCCCAGTTCCCGAGGGAAGGCACGTATGCCGGGACGTGGCAAGGGGTTGGAATTAAGAAGCGGGAATAGAAAGGGGCTCATGGCTTGGGGATATTTAACCATATTATTAAGAAATTAAATACGGGATCGGGACCCACAACACGAACTACGGGGTAGATAAATCATACTGTCCGTACCAGCCGCCTGTGTCTGAATACTCGTAGACATAAAATAATATAATATTTAAATACGGGATCGGGACATACAACTCAAACTATGGGTTTGGCTAAGCCGAACAACCCATGATGGCCGATTTGTCTGAGTACCCGTAATATTATATATAACTCGTGGTGTAAGAAAACATAGAGATTTTATTTATAGGCGTAGCGGAAGCTTTTATTATACATCAGCAACAACAACAGTCCTCTCCAGCTTCGCCTGTTCCACCAACTCCTTAATCTGCAAAACATTTGGAAAGGAATTGCAGGCTGAGTACTAATGTACCCAGTGGGCTTGTGCCAAAAACATTTTTCATAAAAAGAATATCCATGATAATAAAATATACATAGAAGGGTTTTGAAATCATTTACTTCCATGCACACAAAACCTCATTTTTCATGATTGCGCGTGCATGTGTATTACCATGTTACTCTTATATTGATCCCGGGACATTACCACCGTCGGATCCCTTTTCTCTTTTCAAATGGAGCCATGATTTGGAGACAATGAAATATTTCATGCAGAGGTTCTCCCCTCAAGTTAGAATCAATTGGTGATCAACCCAACGAATTCTAACTGTGCGCAGAGCCTCTCGATTAGTGTGTTAGACCAACCGAAAGACCCGATCGCATACATTATAAGAGCCTTAAACATGTAATAATACATTAAAATATTTTCATGGATAAAATTATTTTATCAGAGCTTACTAACTCAAATAATATTTTATAAGAATAGAGCCCCACCTGATAATTTGATATACCAAAATGAAATTCTCTATCTCGAGAGGGATTAAGGATTCAACGGCATAACTTTTCTAGAAGAAGAATTTGTTTTTGCTCTACTACTAAACTACTTCTTGATTGATGACCGTTTGACTATGGAATCTAAATTAAATATGGACTTTATGCATTCTTGTGCTTTCGGTACATAAAGATGAGGTAAAGGGCTTCATAAGTTATTGGTATTTATAGAAAAGAATTATGCTTAGTCATGTAATATAACATATTCACACCACACAAACATGCAACATAAAAAAAATATATATAAAAATAAAAAGTCAGAGTAATGCATTATACAATTTACATCTTTATATTTTGTACAGTATTAAATATAATAATTAGGGGAAAATGTACACTTGTAAATGCATGATAAAAGATCGTCAAATCTATAATTGAACATAATATTAGGAAAAATATTTATAACATTAAGTATGCATAATGATATAGAGGGAATGCCAAAAAATAGCCAATATGATAAAGCAAAAGTTAATTTTAGCCAATTATAAAATAATAGTCTAATTCTAGCCACTTTACATATTTTATGACACTAGTAAATATAACGTGCGAATGCACTTTTTTTTCCCTTAAAAAAGAGGATCATTAATGGTTCCCATTTACCCCCAAGGTGACTCTAACCCCCCCGACCTCTTGGTTGGAGGGGAAGCGTCTTACCAATTGAGCTGATTTTGAATAAATCATTTTCAATGAGCATATTTATATCACTTTATTTGTTTAATAATATTTGTAATTTATGTGTCAATTATAAGATAATTTTTTTTGAAATTTTTCAAAATTTTATATATCATCATTAATCAAAGAAAAGTAAAGAATAATTAATATATTAAATTGTGAAGAATGCTCTATTTTTGTTTGGTATTATTGATCTTCAAAATTTTTATATTATTAAGTAAAAAAAATATCATAAATGTCCTAATTCTGGTTACAAAAGTGACGTGTTAATTCAATTTATTTTTTTTGTGTAGCTAACAAAATAGAAATATTGAATCACCATAAAATAATATAAGAGAAAAAATATATCTATAATTCAAATTGAAACACTAAATCTTGGTATTTCTATTTATCTAAAAGAATTCGTGCGTTACAATTTTTTGTGTAATTATTGCAATGCATATGTGCGAAGACCATAAAAATATTTTTTGTATTTAAATAGAACTTTGACGTGCATGATATTCTAATATTGCATTTAGGATAAAATAGAGTTTCATGGTCCATTAAAATGCTTATTTATTATTTTCTAACTAAACAATTATGTACGTGCATATTTAATTTGTTATAATTTTAGTGAGTTAATGTTTCTTATATATTATAGATTCCTATATGCTTGTGATCCACAAAAATTAATATATTTAAGTATGACACTCTCTTCATCCACTAAACTTATGCGTACAGTTTATTTGTAAAATAATATATTGAATGTGTGATGTCTTCTTCTTTTATATAGGGTGCTTTGTTGATAAAGTTTTATAAATAATCGATGTGATATAATTAAAATTAAATAAAATCAACGATTTAATAAGCAAAACTATGCGAATTAGAAAAATAATCACGAAAATTGTAGCTACACTTGCTACTATATAATTATCTTATAAAAATATAATTGTAGATTATTCTTGTAACGTCTCGTACTTTTCTATCTAATTTAGAAGCTTAATTATGTGATTAGAGAAAATTATTCTCTTTTAGTGATTTAAATATCACTTATGTATAATGGAATTACTAGAAGAAATTCTATTATAAATCAAGTAGCCACTTGTTTCCCAACAATTAGTAGTTAATTATCGATTAACCAAATAGACACTTGTTTTTGATATTCGACTATGTAATAAATTATTGCTTTGAAGTTAAATCGATTCTACGCTCTTCGTTTATTTTATTTCACGAGATCTACTAGTGTGTAGCAAGTTATCAGGCCAAGCACACTTTCGATTGGGCCGAGCCCATTAGTTAATATTGTTTGGCCAACCATTTTACACCTAAGTTACAAGCCCATTTCACATTTAAGTTACAAGCCCATTTTAAGTAGAAGAAAGCTGCAGCTAAAATCTATGTATTACATGTAATAGCCGTAAAAATCCGTATTTGGAAAAATTAAAATTTCGAAGGTGGAAATAAAATTTCTCGAGTATTTGAGATCAAGAATATAATTATTGGTGAAGTAGTTATGATACGAAATAGTTTTTCGCTGAAGTCTTTTTGGACTTATAATTTATTGGTGGATTATTTTATGTACGATTACACACATCGATAGTTGTCGATAATTTTTCTCTAGTGCGATTCAGGTTCCATTTTGAAAGTTGAGCTCTATTGTTATTAATTTCGGTTTAGTTGAAGAGAGTTTAATCGATGGGCCTTTCTAATTAAATTATTTAGGCTTAACGAATTCTTAAGGATGGGCTTCTCTTATTAAATTATTCTTTGCTAGCCCAATTACCAGCCCATAAATTATTGAAGCCCATCACCGATAATGGATGAGATGCAGCCACATCCCCATATCACTTTTCATCTTCTTGACACCATTTTTCACCACCCAAAACTCATCCTTCCATTTTTACAGTATCAATCCAAATCGAGAGAAAAGAAAAGAAAGGCTTTAGCAGTAAAGAAAATGGAAATCAAATGCAGTAGCTTCATCAATCCATTCATCATCAACTAACTCAAGGAGAATTAAGAAGAAGAAGGAAGGAGATTACGGAACAGCTTAAGCAAGCAAAGAATCAAAGAAATCAAGAAAAGAAAAGGACGCAGAGGAAGAAGAGGAAGAAAAGCAACTACATACTCATCCACATTTTCATACCTGTCCATCTTCACCAAATCCATACTTTCAATCTATAATCAAAGAAGAGACGCCTATGTTCGATTTTCGGAGGCAGCGACTCGAAGTGGTGCCTCACCCCTGCTGCTCGAAGACGGGATTGATGGTGGCAGCGGGCGGCGGCGACTCGTGGCGACACCGGCAGCGAAGCTGGTGCTTCTTTGCTCAGCAGTTTGTGACGGCAACGGTGAAGGACTCAATGAGGCGGCTCTAGTCGGGACATTAGCCTGTGATATTTCGCTGTGAAGATAGCAGACATCGTTAGCCGGAAAGATGGATACGAGAACAGGGGAGGGGCGACAGTCCCTGCTGCTGCTGCTGCGAGATGGCAAGGCGGAGAAGGTAAAATAAATGGAGATGTCGGCGGCAACGACGACGGTTTCGAGGTATAATCTTTCTTTCCTCTTTATTCTGGGTATGGAAACGTATGTTATGTTAGGAATTGAACCCCGTTATTGATGAGGAAGTGTCGAACCTCATGAGTTAAATTATTGCGTGTTCATGAAAATTATAGATCCTTGCTCTCCATTAAATTCTATGATTATTTATGTAATTATTTTCGAAAAGCTCCAAGTTTCTTCATGCTTGAGCTTGTCTAGACCTTGAGTGTGCCCTATCTTTGATGATTATTCACGTTTTAACACTCAACACACGGTTTAAAGCCTTCAACCCACGAATCAATGAGCTTCGAAATCATTTTCAGGATCAGACCTTTTATCGAACAATTGGTGTGCATTTTCTGTTCAGCGTTTTCAAGCATGTTTCCGACCTTATCTCTTTTTAAGTCCTAAATGAAAGTTGTAGCTCATGTTCTCAGCTATTCGTAGCCCAAATTTCGTCTCGATCCGAGTTCATATGCATCGGTTATGCCAAATTGAAATTTAAATCTCATCTCTTTTGAAATCTGGAAATCAGCCCACTTGCGGGCTAAACTGAGAACAGCTCATTTGAAATTCAAAATTTATTCTTCATCCATGTCGAAGTACGTTCCATTAGCGTTCTATAAATATCTCGTTTACTCAAAACGGAGTTCGTATGAATTTACTATGATTTTTCAAAGTTTGTATCTCCAATCTGGAAATTCCGACGAACAACTTCTGTCCCGTTTTTCCAACCACGTTTTGACCACTTTCCTTTGGTCGAATGAAAAATAGTATAGCTAGAAAGTTGCTCCTTGTTTTCTGAACTTCAGTTTTGATAGCTCATTCATTCGAATCCATGAAGAAACGAGTGAGAAATCCTCACTCAAAGTTGGTACCAGAATCTGCCAAATTCCCGATTTTTAGATTCCGAGTTCAAGGAATAAATGCTTCAAACTCCCAGTTCACTCATGGTAAAATTCTGAAATTTAAGCATATCATAGCCCTATGCGTTATCTTTCCAAATCAATATCATATGCTTTGTTTCGATTTATATTGAGTGAGAAACAATTATTTTTCTAGAGGGTCGCAGAATTTCCAAATTCTCTTAGAATGTTGAACTTGTTTTTCATATGACGGACCTTCTACTGCTTTGTTAAGCGTCTTGATCGAGTCTTGGGACTAGTTCGAATGGAGAAATTGAGTTCTCATTTGAATTAGTCGACTTTAGCTGATTTTAGATAATTTAAAATTATCGAGTAGACTTATCGAACGTCGAAGCCATGCCGAAGTTCTCGAATGGACTTTTCTATCCTCTCGATTATTAATATATTTCTAAGACGCGATACGAACTAGAAGCGGTTATGAAATCCTAAAACTCTAATGAGAATTCTAGTAATAATGTATTTCTTCTAAAATGAGACTTTTCCCTAAAGGTCAAGCAAAGGGACAAGAGTCGAGAAACGTGAAGAAGAAACCAGGAACCGATCTATCACTTTGCAATCAGGTGGGTGTTCTTACAAAGAAAATTATAATGTTGCTATAATGAAGCATATTTTGAAAATAAAGAAAGTTGACACAAAACCCTTTCATACATAAAATATTTTGGTTTTATGTGTGATGCCTATCTGTGTTGGATTGCCAACGTTATATCGATCGAGCCTGAGTTAGACAAAGGTCGCTAGCCAGGTGATGTGTACACGAAGTCGTGACTGTGTGCTCCAGAGGTGGGCCGGTTATGCATGGAAACGTCCGGTGAGGTGGCCACCTTGCCGGCGTACTTACAGATATGGATAATACAGATGTGGAAGAAAATGGGGAGTGCACTCCAATTGTTTATGGAAATAAAGTTGTTTTAGTTACACAAGTATTTTGATAAAACCTTGTGATAACTGTGAAATGCATGATTGGTGATTACTTTAAAAATATTATTTTTGGGCATAACCTCACGGAGTACATCAAGTACTCAGCCCTGCTCGTGTTTTCAAAAACTTGCAGGTTGAGCGAGGTGGCAAGGGCGGCAGTGTTGAGAGAAGATTTGTTCATCTTTTGAATTCGGTTCAGAAAGAGATACATATCTTCATATATGTATCTATTTTGTTAAAGACTTCCGCTGTACGCTTCTATTATCTTATTTAGATAATTATGTTTAACTGGCTTCATGAACCAGTAAATCGAGAACTACTCTACTCGTATTCCTTCATGAATTTTGATTATGTTCGACTCTACAGGGTTTCTTCTCTTGGATAATGATGTAACACTTGAACCCCGGGTTCCTTCGTAACTTGTTTGTCTTGCAAGTTTCTATTGATTGAGTCTATTCAATTGTTCATTTTGCTAATTACTGAGTTACAAATTGTTTTCCCTTTCTTTCCCACTTCTTATATCCAACCCCTAGTCACGGTTTTCCGTCTTAGCTATCCTTAGCAAAGTGCGGTCGTGACACATGTGGACCCCTACTACACTCTTTTTACACTCATAAAAAATATTAAAACTGCCACACAAAAATGCACGATTTTGGTGGACAAATGATGTACGGAGTAACTACACAAGAGTGTTTGATCCAAGTGCAATAACTCATATGAAATTTAGTGCAAAAATTATCCGAGTTTCATTTGACATAATATATAGCATCTGGGGAATAGATCAAGTGAAAATTAATTCTTAGGTAGAAATTAAAAACTTTTTTAAGCCATTGATCTTAGTAGATCAACGGTTACAATGTTGCAGAATTAATATATATTTATTTAAGCTTATGAGATTTAGTGAGGATATATTTGTCATTATCTCTTACATTAACTGACCGTTTCCTGATATTTAGGGATATGTATCGGTGTGTATGGTAATTAATTATCGTCTTCTAGCAATTCCTTAATTATTCTTTTTCATTTGTTCATCTACAATTTTTGCACCAAATATATCCAACGACTAAAATATGGATTATGATTTCTTGTGTAAATTATACTACAAAATAATGCACGTTAACTAATAGGACAATGCTTATCATGTTATTATTTTGAGAATATAAGGTTCATTTGATATTAACATATTCACACCACACAAACAAGCAACATAATATATATATATATATATATATATATATATATATATATAAATAAAAAAGTCAAGAGTAATGCATTATACAATTTACATCTTTATATTTTGTACAGTATTAAATATAATAATTAGGGGAAAATGTACACTTGTAAATGCATGATAAAAGATCGTCAAATCTATAATTGAGCATAATATTAGGAAAAATATTTATAACATTAAGTATGCATAATGATATAGAGGGAATGCCAAAAAATAGCTAATATGATAAAGCAAAAGTTAATTTTAACCAATTATAAAACAACAGTCTAATTCTAGCCACTTTACATATTTTATGACACTAGTAAATATAACGTGCGAATGCACGTTTTTTTTTCCCTTAAAAAAGAGGATCATTAATGGTTCCCCATTTACCCCCAAGGTGACTCTAACCCCCCGACCTCTTGGTTGGAGGGGAAGCGTCTTACCAATTGAGCTGATTTTGAATAAATCATTTTCAATGAGCATATTTATATCACTTTATTTGTTTAATAATATTTGTAATTTATGTGTCAATTATAAGATAATTTTTTTTGAAATTTTTCAAAATTTTATATATCATCATTAATCAAAGAAAAGTAAAGAACAATTAATATATTAAATTTTAAAGAATGCTCTATTTTTGTTTGGTATTATGATCTTCAAAATTTATATTATTAAGTAAAAAAAATATCATAAATGTCATAATTCTGGTTACAAAAGTGACGTGTTAATTCAATTTATTTTTTTTGTGTCGCTAACAAAATAGAATTGAATCACCATAAAATAATATAATAAAAAAAAATATTTCTATAATTCAAATTGAAACACTAAATCTTGATATTTCTAGTTATCTAAAAGAATTCGTGCGTTACAATTTTTTGTGTAATTATTGCAATGCATATGTGCGGAGACCATAAAAATATATATATTTTTATTTAAATAGAACTTTGACGTGCATGATATTCTAATATTGCATTTAGGATAAAATAGAGTTTCATGGTCCATTAAAATGCTTATTTATTATTTTCTAACTAAACAATTATGTACATGCATATTTAATTTGTTATAATTTTAGTGATTTAATGTTTCTTATATATTATAGATTCCTATATGCTTGTGATCCACAAAAATTAATATATTTAAGTATGATACTCTCTTCATCCACACTAAACTTATGCATACAGTTTATTTCTAAGTATTATACTAGCTGCACTTGCTACTATATAATTATCTTATAAAAATATAATTATAGATTATTCTTGTAACGTCCGGTACTTTTCTATCTAATTTAGAAGCTTAATTATGTGATTAGAGAAAATTATTCCCTTTTAGTGATTTAAATATCACTTATGTATAATGTAATTACTAGAAGAAATTCTATTATAAATCAAGTAGTCACTTGATTCCCAACAATTAGTAGTTAATTATCGATTAACCAAATAGACACTTGTTTTCGATATTCGACTAAGTAATAAACTATTGCTTTGAAGTTAAATCGATTCGAGCTCTTCGATTATTTTATTTCACGAGATCTACTAGTGTATAGCAAGTTAACGGGCCAAACGCACTTTTGATTGGGCCGAGCCCATTAGTTAATATTGTTTGGCCAAGCCATTTCACACCTAAGTTACAAGCCCATTTTAAGTAAACAACACTCAAAACAAGTAAACAAGTAGCATGTTCCTACTTCAGTTTTGAATCAGGATCACTAGAAAATCAAGTTATTACAACTATAATTACAGAACAGTAGTGATGCAACAATTACAGAAGCAAGAAAATAGTTTGGTGTAAACAACAATTAACTGACATGAGCTATGCAATTACCAAATGAAGTGAGATTCTTGCAAAAACTAACTTCAGTAACTGGAAATTAAGATGTTAAAGCATAGCCAAGGGTGAATACTTGTAAACTTTTACACCAAGACTTTACTAAAAGTATATCTTCATTTAACCTCCAATCTTAGATACTCAGATGCAGCAGACATCATCGTTGAGATGCTGGAGACAAAACTTTGTTCGTGTTCATAAATCGACACTCTGATTCCCAGCTCTCTTCATTGTACGAAGACGCCAAACTGAAGGCGGGAATTGGATTAGCTTTCTAGTTTTCAGAAATCGAAATAATTGATGAAAACACTGCATAGTCTGCATTAACAAATCTTTTTTTCAAGCCTTGACAGAGACTGGGACTTTTCTTTCAAATTATGTCACTAGCATGAATAGTTGAAGCAGAATATTCATCCCAACTGCAGTAAATCAGCTACCACTGTTTCCACAAACATACTCATTTAAGATATTCTGATAAGTTACCACATCAAAAGATATTCAGACAGTTGAAGACATTCTCTACGTTCCAAAAAAATTATTATTATTGGGCTTTTAATCAGTATACGAGTAAGGAGTATAAGGGAACGGCCCAAAATGGACTTGGGCCACGAGCAAGCACAAACGCATTTGAAAACAAATTATTATTGAGGGTGCGTGTTCTTCTATTGATAAAGAGAGAGAGAGAAGAAAATTCTTTCACCAATTTCTCCTTGTTATTTACGCATGATGCATAATTTTTTATTTCCAGCAAAAGAAATCTTCTGTTGTGTTTTCATATGAAGTTTCCTATTATATTAATGGATGATTTACATGTGTCGATAATATTTTCAAAATCAAAAATAATTCAAAAAATTCAAAATAAAAAATGAATGCTTTTGAAAATATTAATTATATACACGTGCATCATCTATTGATGCAATAAGATGCCATACTATATATAATATAGTTACTTGAATTGATACATTACATTACATAGATACAACAATACATCTGTATTAATAACTAACTAACAAGACGACAACGAAGCGCAACTCAATTGGTAAGATGCTTCCCCTCCAACCAAGAGGTCAGGTCGGGGGTTCGAGTCACCTCGGGTGCGTGTGTGTGTGAGTGTGTTGTGTTTGTTTGAAAAAAAAGAAGAAAAAAAAGAAAAGAAAAAAAAACAAAGGCATATGCATGTAATATGGAGTAATTATAGTACAGTACATAATTAATTTAAATTATTCAGGGGTTTTGGCGAGTTAACCTCGCATATCTCCTCGTCCTCATCCTCATCCATGCTTTTCTGATCAGTTTAACGACCTTTACTATGATACGAATGGTGTGCGCAATGAGTACTAGAGCCATCAAGCCGATCCACACGTACACCGAATATACCAAACCATGCGTATAGATGTCGTATTGGTAGGTGGGCATCACTGCACCTATCACGAGCACATAACACCTCGCGATGGCTGTGATGGCAATCCACGTGATGACCATGAGGATCCACATGAAGAATCTCCGCCTTATGGGCAACCCACTGGTGAGAAGCAGTACGATGTTGAGGGAGGCTATGAAGGCCACAGCGTTGGTGATGTAGAATTCTACGAAATTAACGGAGTATTTCTCCGCGAATATAGATTCACCTGCTATGTGTGGATTAGCTACTTCCTTGCCCTCTGCATCGACCAAGTAGTCTTCCTGCCAGACACCGCCGGGAGGGTTGACCCCGACTTGGAAGGCCATGGCGGCGATCAGTGAAGCCACCACCATCAATGCATCTTTCTTTTGGTCAAGCCATCCGGCATGCTGCTTCATCAAACTCTCCCAACTATTTTTGTTGATGTTGTCGTCGTCGTTGTCGTTGTTATTGTTGTTGTTGTTGGATGACAAAGCAGCAGTTGCAGGGTGGCTGCCGTTTTCCTTCTCCTGTAAAGTGGTTCTGGCGATTTTAATTAGGGATTTTTCGATTTCGGTGTCCCTCACATCTCTTCTGCTGCTGATCAGAACATCCAGTGCTGTGATCCCCTCATTGTTTACAGCATTCACATCTACTCCGCTCACACTTACCAAAAGTGCTACGGTCTGTTTCAAAACACAAGATCAATTAATAATAAATATAACTAATTTATTATTATTTGTAACAAATTAATTAGTCGTATAATACACTAAAATTGTACCCCGTATTGTCGGAGAATAATTTATAGATATTTTATATAATAAGTAAATATATATAAGTGATAATGGTTAAAAATAGCCACGTAACTTAATAAAACTTAAATTCTAGCCACAAACTTAAAAACATATAAATTCTAGCCACTTTTCATGTAAACAGACAAATATACCCTTAATGAATAAATAAATAAATAAAATTAAAATAGAATACAATAAAAAAAAACAAATCAACAATTAAGATAATTCTAATTAATAAACCCTACTTTAGTGTCAACTGCCGCCACCCCCAACTGGCCAACCCCACACCCACTCTATTTCTCTCTCCTCTCTCCTTCACTCACACTCTTCATCGTGTTACGTCTCTCTCTCTCTCTTTTTATTTTTCTTTCTCTGTAAGTGCAATTTATGGCAGCATCCACCTCCAGTCTCGTCTGCTCCGTGGGCTCGAATAGGTGAACATAGTGCGAGAGATCTGGACCAAGGCTCGGATAGAAGGAAACATGAACATGCTCGCGATCTCTCACGCTAAACCTGCAGTGATCGAAACCTATTTGAGCGGCTTGATCGGACAAGACGGGCGCGATCGAGCCCTTTCAAGTCAAATGATGCTCGATCGAGCCCATGACAATTCGATCGAGTCCCGATCGTGCATAGTTTCAGTTGAAAGCTCAGGCTCGATCGAGCCAAATGAGGTTCGATCGAGTTGCTTGTGCTCGATCGAGCATACTACGGTGGATAGTCGATCGACATTCTCGAGCTCGATCGAGCCTTCTGCAGCAGATCGACTGAGAATTAAACTTCATGGGCTCGAACAGATCTCAATTTAGCCAATCGAGCCCTACGAGATTTTTTTTTGAAACTGAATACATCTACGTTCACCGGACTCTCCTCTTCGCCACCAGAGTCAGACTGATGTTCTGAACGTGCCGCGATGTCGGGCTCGAATATGGTGGCTCGGATGTCGCGCGGCGATGTTGATGGACGGCGGGAATGAGTCGTTTGATTGTTGGGCACAGCGAATGGTGACTCGATCAGGACATTCATTGAATGATGATGAGGGTGACTCATTCAGCAACGACAGCGGCTCGATCGGTGGAGATATGAAAACTAACAGAGGCGTTTCGACACGGCGGCGTGCGGTGGCAGACGGTGTAACTCGATTGTGTTTTTTTTTTTTTGGTTCTGTTTTCGTTGAATGTTTTTTTGTTTTGTTTTGAGACTCTGTAATTAATTAAAATGAAAATTGGAAATGTAGTTATAAGGGCAATTTTGTCCAAATAGATTGAAAGTGGCTATAATTTATATATTTCTAAGTTTGTGGCTAGTATTTATTTTTTACTAAGAGAAATGGCTATTTTACATAATAATTTATACATAATAATTCTTGAGTTGTAATTTATTCATAATAATTCTAGAAAAAATTAATTAATGCAAATAGATTTTAAAGTTGTTGCAAATTCCAAAGTCTAATTAATGCATATAAAATGATTTTGGAAGGAATACCTAGATAAAATTATTTTACTTTAGTATATATACTAGAATTGTACTCTCGTATTACAGTAAATAATTTATAAATATTTTATCCGTAAAAGTATCACTTCAATAATTATATATAAAAAAAGGGATAGATCGTATATATATGCATATGATGGAATTTGAGACACCAAGTTATGTATATATATACCTCAACTTGCTTCTCCACTACAGCCAAATGCAGAACGGTGTTTCCAAAACCATCTTTGGAGTTTAAGAACTCCGAACTACACACACTGCTCTTCACCATAACCCTAAGAGACTCGAGCTGGTAACTTTTCACACACAAGTGCAGGATGCTCTCCCCTCCTCTGTATGCTGCTGCTGCTTCTGGTCGAGCTCGAAGCAGCAGCAGCATGGCCGCGACGCAGCCTTTGACGGCCGCCAGATGCAGAGGCAGCATCTGGTTCCGATCTCGATGCATGCACGCTCGAGCATCGGTACGTAGGAGGGCTTCCACTGCATCGGCATGGCCTTTGGCCGATGCCAGATGCAGTGGAGACGATCCGTCCGAGTTCAACTCGTTCACCAGCTCGGGTTTCAACGCGAGGATCTCCCTCATGAAATCCACGTGGCCTAGCATGGCCGCCACGTGGAGAGGGGTCTCGTTGAAACAGTTGACAGCAGCTCTATCAAGAATCAATGGATCCTCTTTCAGTAGCTGCTGCAGTGAAGCAATGGATCCTACTCTTGCAGCTTCGAGTAGCTTTGTTTGCTGCTTCTCCATCTCTTTAATTTTTATTTGAATAAGGATATGCACATTTTCTCCATATTTTGGAAGTACATATAAACCAAGTTTTCCAACCGTAAGGCGATGGACTTTATCAATGCGGGCATGATTTCCATCTAAATTAATCATTAGAGTATCTTATTTTATTTGCAACTCTTTAATTTATATGCACATGTTGGATGTTTATATATGTATATAATTCATTGACTAAACATCAACGAATTAGGAGTCGATAAGAGGAAGGAAATTTTCTTGAAACCAGATAGTTGGAATCAATCGATATCATTAGAAAAAATATGTATATATTCACGAAGTTCAACTCACGTAGAATTTGGTTGTTTTATTCATATTGACTAACTTTTCGAGTTGTTGGAATTATTATATACTGTCTTTCACTGTTGATTAACCTTTTAATATATAGGTGAAAATGCAACCAAAAAAAAAAAAAAAAAACTCTTTGATAGTATAGGAGGACCGATTATGGCAGAGCCCGACCGAATATCAATTACTAGATGGAGCAATAAAGTTAAATGGGCCTGAAGATAGAAGCTTAATCTTGACCCGATCAAAAGCTTAACGGGTATTGGCTGGCCCAACCGTATTAAATCCGTCAAATTTTGCTATCAATAGCGATTTATCATGTCATAATGTACGATGCCTTATATTTACTCATTTTCTTTAAATAACAAGAGCATGTTGATAATCCTTTTGTTCCACTTTATTAGTCTCACTTTCCTTATTCGTCAGTCGCATTTATTTGTCTCCTTAGGGTGTGTCTTCTATGATGAAAAATTATCATGGGAAAATGAGAAAAAAGAGAACAATCACCCTTTAAATTTTCTACATTTTCCCACTTTTTCCCACATTTTCCCACCTTCTTATCTATGATGAAGAATTCTACTCTTTGTTCAATGGAAAATATTATCCCACCAACATGAAGTGAAAATATTTTTATTCCATTAGAGCGAAAAGGAAGGGGAAAAGGGAGTAGAAGGTGGGAAAATATGGGAAAAGGTGGGAAATTTAAATGGTGATTGTTCTCTTTTACCATGATAATTTTCCATCATAGAGAACACACCCTTACTTAAAAAGGAAATAAATTAACTCATAATCTACTACACTCTCTTCCCTTTTCCTCTCTTCCCTTGGTTATTGTGTCATCTTTGTGTGACTAATGCCAAGAGGCAGAAGGCGTATATTCTTAACAACATCATCAACAACAACAATAATAATAATAATAAGTGAGGAAAAGGAAAAGAGCTCTCGGCGTAGGTTAGTGAGTGATTTGCTAACGTGCACTGTCGAGCTCGTCCATGGCGAAGGGAGGAGGTCGAGGGAAGGGGAGACCACGGAAAATCATGATTCCGATTCCCCAGTCGGGATCTACTCCGGCGACATCTGGTGGAGCGGAATGCTCTCGCAATGGGGAATCGCCGAGAAGCAATCGTCGGAACTAGCTGAGGATGCAGCTCCTACAGTGGTTGAACTGGATGCTTACATCTCAGCTGTAAAACAAGGGGGGGATCTTAAAACTGAAGAGGAAAAAGAGGAACGGGCAAAGCAGATTGAAGATGGAGCTATTCCTCCGCTGCGCAAGAGGGGGATGCCGCTAGGCTATGTGGCTCCACTTCTCAAACAAGGTACTCCCACTGCAAAATTGGTACTCTCTGAGATTGAGCGAGAGGCAGCTAAATGGAAGAACGCTATTATTTTCTATGTGCTTGGATATTCACCTACAATTGCCTTTCTCACGAAATTTCTGCAACAACAATGCAATATTGAAGGGAATTTTGATATTTTCTATCATAATGCGGGATATTTTGTGAGTAGATTTGAGCTCAAAACTGATAAGGACAAAATGCTGTATGAAGGCCCATACATGATTGTTAGTCGTCCCACTATAGTGAAGGAATGGACATCTGATTTTTGCTTTGAAAAGGAAGTGCTCACAGAAGTTCCATTATGGATTCGGTTGCCTATGCTGCCCCTAACTTGTTGGAGTGGGGACTCTCTGAGTAGGATAGGCAGTGTGATAGGTAAGCCCATATGTGCAGATGAATGTACCTCGCAACAAAAACGTATTTCCTATGTTAGGCTATTGGTTGAAGTAGATATAACTAAGCCTTTAGTATACAAAGTGCAGATTGAGGGAGAGAAGGGGGAGTTATTGGAACAGAAAGTATATTATGAATGGGCTCCTCTATTTTGTCAAAAGTGCCATGTGGTAGGGCACATCTGCAAGGAGAGGAAAACAGAGCCCACTGTCCATAAACAACAATGGCAACAGAAAGATAAGGGGAAGGCTGTAGTGGTGGATTCTACTAAAGAACAGGAGGTGTGGAGTAAACCTAAACAGACTGGTTCTGCTTCTATACAGGTTGGCCATCTCCAAGTGCCAACTAGGAATGGATTTCAGAGTTTGAAGGAGGTAGCTGTCATTGATGAGGGCGGGGACCTTCTCCCCACAGTTGGGACATGAGGCTGTTAATCTGGAATGTGCGAGGCTGCAACAGGCCTTTCAAGCAGAAGGAGATTCGAATCTGCTTGCAATCAAATAAAGTGGATGTTGCAGTCCTCCTAGAAACTAGAGTAAAAAAAGAAAAGTCACAAAAAATAGTAGGGAAGATTTGTAAGGGATGGCATCATATTAACAACTATAATTCAGCTGTGAATGGGAGGATATGGATAAACTGGAATCCAAATACTGTACATGTTCGATTTGTTGAAGAACATGAACAAGCTTTATTGAGTGAGGTACTTCATGTACAGACTGGTAAGAGTTTTGTGTTACTTGCTGTGTATGCTTTGAACACGGTGGAGCAAAGGAAAAGATTATGGGAATTTGTGGAGCAACACTTGAATATATTACAGGGGCCTGTGCTAATAGGGGGGGACTTTAATGCTATCCTATCCATTGAAGATAGGTTCCAAGGTAATGTTGTGCATAATGCAGATGTAGAGGATTTCCAGAAATGCCTTCAGACCAGTGAGTTGAAGGAAATTCGTGCAGTAGGGCCTCACTATACCTGGACTAATAATCAAGAGGGTGATCACAGAATTTGCTCTAATATTGACCGTTGTTTCGGTAATGCTCAATGGTTTCCAGAATACTCCAATATAGTGGTGGAGAGGATTGAAAAGAGTGTGTCTGATCATTGTCCACAGCTACTCAGATTTGAAAGTGAAGAGGTTAGGAAATGATTGTTCAAATTCTACAATATAATTGCTGATCATGAGAGGTTTGAGCAAATTATAAGAGATAACTGGGGTACTAGAAGATCTCAAAGCTTGTTAAGGGACATTTGGATTAACTGCAAACAGCTTAAAGCACCCTTCAAAGAGCTGAACACACAGTGGTTCATGAAAACAACAGAGAAAGTGAAAGGAATTAGGCAGCTCCTGCACACTACTCAGAACAACCTACAGGTGGAGCCTGCAAATATGGATCTCATGCAGGAAGAGAAGAGATTGCTAAGTGAGTTAGAAAGGTGGAGTGCTATTGAGGAAAATATCTGGCATCAAAAGGCTCGGGTGGATTGGCTTAAGCTAGGAGATGGTAACACAAAATATTTCCATGCTTATGCTAGACTGAGGCAGAATCACAATGCCATTCATAGACTCATCAGAGCTGATGGAACTGTGTGTTTGGGACAAGCAGCTATAAAACAGGAGGTAAGGACTTTTTATAAACAATTAATGGGGACTGCTGCTGAGGATCTTGCTATGGTGGATAAGCTGATTGTAGAGAGAGGCCCAAAGCTGACTTTTCAACAACAACAGATTCTCAATGCAGATTGCACTGCACAGGAGGTGGAAACAGCTTTGTTCAGTATGAAATCTAATAAAGCGCCAGGTATAGATGGGTATAATGCATATTTCTTTAAGAAAAGTTGGCCCATAATAGGAAAGGAGATAGTAGAGGCTATACAACAATGTTTTATGAATGGATATCTTCCTAGAGAACTAAATGTGGCTCTTATAACTTTACTGCCTAAGAGTGAACATGCATCATCAATTCGAGAGTTTAGGCCTATTGCTTGTTGTACTGTCTTGTACAAGATCATATCTAAAGTTTTAGCCAATAGATTGAAGGGAGTACTGGATTCAGTGATAGAGGGGAGTCAGTCAACTTTTATTCAAGGCCGGTTGATCTTTGATATATAATATTATTCTCAGCCATGAGTTAGTTAAAAACTACACTAGGAAACAGATTTCTCCAAGGTGCATGGTGAAGGTAGATATACAAAAGGCCTACGATTCTGTGGAATGGCCTTTTGTGAAACAGATGTTGATAGAATTGGGATTCCCTCATAGGTATATTCAATGGATAATGATGTGTCTGACTACAGTCCAATATGTGATCAATGTGAATGGTGAGTTAACTGAAGTTTTTGAGGCTAAGAAAGGGCTTAGACAAGGGGATCCCATCTCCCCTTATCTTTTTGTAATCTGTATGGAATATCTGAATACGTGTTTGATGGGGTTACAGATGAATAGACAATTTCACTTTCATCCCAGGTGTAAAAGATTGGGCATCACCCATGTTTGCTTTGCTGATGATCTACTTCTTTTCACTAGAGGTGATACTGAATCTGTTAGGCAACTATTGAAGGTACTTGATCTGTTTGCTCTCACTTCAGGACTTCATGCTAATCAGTTAAAGAGCAACATCTATTTTGGCGGGGTAGATGAGGTGACTAAACAGGAAATACTAAGCATATCTGGGATGGCTGAAGGGAAATTACCTTCAAGTATCTGGGAGTGCCCCTCTCCTCCCAGAAGTTGAGTGTAATGCAGTGCCAACCACTTGTCAAACTCATCCTGCAGAGAATCACCAACTGGGCTGCTAAACTACTTTCATATGCTGGGAGAGTCCAACTAATAAAATCTGTAGTGTTTGGAATACTAGAGTCAGATCTTTATTCTCCCACAAAAAGTGTTAAAACTCATACAACAAGCTTGCAGAGTGTTTCTGTGGACGGGGAAGGCTGAAACCTCTAAACGGGCACTTGTTGCATGGGAGAACATTGAATTACCCTATTGTGCAGGAGGCCTTAATATAGTGAATCTGAAATGGTGGAATCGAGCTGCTATATGCAAGATGTTATGGAGCCTAACTCAGGCAAAAGATAGGTTATGGATTAGATGGGTGCATGGTTACTACATTAAGAGCCAAGATGTGTATGAGATGGTAGTGCCTCCACAGAGCTCATGGATTATAAAAAAGATATTGGGACCAAAGAGCTACTTGCAACAACTACAGAATGGGGAGGATTGGATTAGGCAAAATGTGTTCTCAATCAAAAAAACTATACAAAACATTTATAGGGGAGCCTCAGAGACAACCATGGGCCAAGGTGATGTGCCAAAATGCTGCTCCCTCAAAGTACAGGTTCATTACATGGCTATTAATGCATGGAAAGTTGCCTACTTGTGGCTACCTCCAACGTATTGGAATTCAGGTAGAGCAAGTGTGTTGTTTATGTGGAAGAGAACTGGAAACTCTAAGTCATCTCTTCTTTGGCTGCGATTTTGTTGCACCAATATGGACAGAATTAGCTGCTGGGTGTGGAATCTATAGACAGCCTCAGCAATGGACTGAGGAAAGAGCCTATCTGATTGAGCACTGCACGACCAATAGTGCAATACAAAGAGTGTATAGATGCATGTTCTCCATTGTGGTATATCATGTTTGGAATTAGCGGAATCAGCGAAGACTGCAAGGGCAACAGAGTACTGGTGAGCAGGTTTTGAGACAGTGTAAGGTAGTACTTGCATGGTGTGGGCAGATGGACAAGAAAATTGCTAGAAGATTAGCAGTTTAATGCACTGATGCTAGAATGAAGTTTTGGGTGGTGATGATGTAAATATGGTTTTTGAGGAGGGGAATAAAATATTTTATTCGGTACCAAAAAAATAATAATAATAATAATAATAATAATAACAATAATAATAATAATATCTTGCTTTTCTTTTTTCTGCTTTCTATAATCTTTTCCATTATGATTATTTTCTCTAGCTCGTGATGTGTATATATAGACGGGTAATCCCGAGTCTTTGAGCAAGATAGAAAGAAGACTGAACTACTTCTTTCTTCTTTTTCTTCTTTGCATATTCTTCCTAGAAATCTAATAATAGTCGCAATGATGAGTCTAATCGCCGCAGAAGAAAACTCAGCTGCAGAAACCCTCTCATTGCTGCTATATGTAGAGGAGTGTTGTTTGGATTTGTGTGGCAAACTCTCTCTAGGAGAAATGGGTCTTTTTCGAGTAATTGAAGCAGAGCCTTTACATTATTTGCAGGGAGCTTATTGATTTGGGCTATAAGTTTATGGTCATCATAGGGTTGACCTGGGGGTTGACTTGTGCTTATAATATTCAGACAGTTGAAGACTTGGTCGTTGATGAATGTTTCAAGAAGATGAAGAGAAGTTACTGGGAAAAGCAGCTAAGGCAACCACGAGTAAGGATCTGATCGACTTATAATATTTTTTCAAAATAAGCAATAATTAAGAATTTTTACAAACAAAAATAACTGCTTTAGAAAATAGTTACCCAAACTGATACATTAGATAGATACAACAATACATCTGTTTTAATATTTAACTAACAAGGCATATAAACATTTAATATATTCTAATACGCACTCCCTCTATCTCATTTATTATTTTATACTTACTTCATACATATTTAACAAATGAGACGAGAATAATAGGACAAATAGAGTATATGATTAATTTTAATTTTCAGGGGTTTTGGCGAGCTAAGTTCGCATGCCTCCTCGTCCTCATCCTCATCCATGCTTTTCTGATCATCTTAACGAACTTCACAATCATACGAATGGTGTGCGCGATGAGTAGAAGAGCCATCAAGCCGATCCACGCAAACACAGTGTATGTTATAACATCCGTAAAAATCTCGTAGCGGTTGAAGGGCGTGACCGCACCTATCGCAAGCACATAACACATCGCGATGGCTGTGATGGCAGTCCATGCGACCACCATGAGGATCCACACGAAGAATCTCCGCCTCATGGGCAACCCACTGGTGAGAAGCAGTATGATGCTGAGAGAGGCTATGAAGGCCACAGCGTTGGCGATGTAAAATTCATGCTAATCGCCGCGGTATTTATACGCGTATATAGATTCACCTGCTACTTGTGGTTTAGATAGTTGATTCCCCTCATCATCTTCCGATTTGTTGTTGTTGTTGTTGTTTTAATTGGATGACAAAGCAGCAGTTGCAGGGTGGCTGTTGTTCTGCTTCTCCTGTAAAGTGGTTCCGGCAATTTTAATTAGGGATTTTTCGATTTCGGAGTCCCTCACATCTCTCTGCTGTGGATCAGAACATCCAGTGCTGTCATCCGATCCCCTCATTGTTTACAGCATTCACTTCTACTCCGCCCACACTTGCCAAAAGTGTGACTGTCTGTTTCAAAACATAAGTTCAATTGAAATAAGTACTCATTTGGTTCAAGTAAGGGAATAAAAAAAAAATCAAATCAAATCAAGGGAATGATAACAATAACTATTATTTTTATTGAGTGTTTGGTTTAATAATGAAAAAGAATTACCTGTGAAATTTTCTTTCTTCTTGTTTTTCTTCTATTGTTTTGGGTAACAATTTGGTAGATTGGTTATCCTTAACTAAAAGTTAATGGATAACTCATTTCTCAAACCAAACAAATAATAGATACAACTAATCGATTTTCTTTTCAAGAAACTGAACCAAACATGGACTAAGTATATATAATTGGGTTAATCAATTGCCAAGAAATTAATTGGTTGTATATGCATGAGTTTCAAAATGTCTCCGCCAATAACTAAATGCATCAGACTCCAGCATTCCATGACTATATAAAAAGATTGTCAAACAAAGAGAGGGAAATGTTCTTATAAAAATAAAAGCGTGCAAATATGCGAAAAATTCTTAAACTTATATAAAATCATATGCTTATTTTAGCATAGTGCTTATTTATATCTAATTTGATACTCAAAGTATTTTCATGCTCATTGTATACTACAACCATAATTATATCAATATGGTCTTAGTAAGATTAATAGTTGAAATTTATTCATATATCTCACTCTACTCTAGTAATACTTATTTTTATTACCAGAGATCACGTGTGTTGCTCGTAAATTTATATTTATTTTACTTTATAAAGATAAGACAAAGATATCTCATATTTTTCATATTTTTCTTTTTGAAAGATTGTTTTATCTTATTAATTAATAGTAATAAAAATCATAGTGATTTTAATATTTAATAGAGTTATGATACCATTACAATTCTTATATAAATATAATTTTAAATTGGGTGATGCTATTCGGTCATAATGTCGTCGGCCACAATTAATATTAATATGTAATACTTTATGTATTTATGCAACAAAAAAAAAATTAAAATTTATGAGAAAAATCAAAAAGTGGTATAATTTATGTATTTTTAACAAATTAACCCATTAATGTTTTCTATGATCGTGACTACTGTAAAGAATTTGTTGTTTTTTTTATTTAAGAGAAAAATATGTAATTATTGGGGAGAAAAATATTTTATATTCAAATTTAAAATTAATTAAGAATAATCTCTTATAAACATTTAAATATTGATTTAAATTTAAATTTATTAGTTTTTAAATTATGTATAATAAGAAAAATGTCATTGTGTGGTCGTCCACATTATGACCGAATATCATTATTGTTTTACATTAAGTTTGTTATACATATAATAATAAATTACATTATTGTCCCTTAGAATGGATATATAACATGGATATATTAAGCAAAATCAATTTTGTAAGGATAGACTCTTTTTAATAATAATAGATATGAATCAAACTATATATATATATACCTCAAGTTGCTTCTCCACTACTGCCAAATGCAGAATAGTGTTTCCATCACCATCTTTGGAGTTTAAGAATAGTTATACTTTCGATTTACGTTTTTATTTTCTCTTAGTATTTTTACAATGTAAAAATTGCTCTTTCTGTGTGTGTGTACTAAGAGAGGAAATATTTATGTGCCCACAAAAAAAAACTTAAATTCTACAAAAACTATTAACGTGGCACTGAAACGACTTATATCCGGATTCGCGAGTCAATAAGATAAAGAGAAATTTCTCGGGAACCACATAAGTTGTAATCAATCAACATTAGTAGACAAAAAATCATAGTATACATTTCAGTTCGTGTAGAATTGTTTTATTCATATTGACTAAACTTTTCGAGTCGTTGGAATTATTATATCCGTCACTGTTGTGTTGGCCAACCTTTTAATAGGGTGAAAATGCAGGAAAAAAAATAAAAAAAAAAAAGGAAAAAAATCTCTCGAATGTGTAGATCTCGAAAGTGTAGGTCCACATGCTATTAACTATGGGCCGACCCCATCGAGGCCATTGCGCCAATTTATAGAATCATCAAAGTTTTTGGTCTTTAAAATTATGGCAGAGCCCGACCTAATATCGGGCCGGGCTTTTTCTAGATGGAGCAATATAGTTAAATGGGCCTGAAGAGAGAAGCTTAATCTTAACCCTTAAAAGCTTAACGTGTCTTGGCCGGCCCAATCATTTAGCACTCCAATAATAATAATAATAATAATAACAATATCTTGCCCTTTATTTTTCTTTCTATAATCATTCCCATGGTGTATATATACGGGTTATACCGAGTCTTTTGAGCAAGAAAGAAGACTGAACTACTTTCTTCTTTTTCTTCTTTGCATATTTTTTCAAGAACTCTAATAGTAGCAATAGATGCTGCCGCACGCGATCCCCTGTTCGAGGATCGCGCGATCCATCCTCCGCAGCGACGGCTACAAAGGATTCTACCGCGGCCTGACCACTTCCCTGGTCGGGACCGTCCCCGTTCGAGCGCTCTACATGGGAGCGCTCGAGCTCACCTGAAGCAATACGGCCAGTGTTGTTTCTAGCCGCCTCGGATTCTCCGAGGCGGGGGCCTCAGCAGCTGCCAATGCGGCTGCTGGGTCAGCGCTGCCCTGGCAGCGCAGCTGGTCTGGAACCCGGTCGACGTCGTCGTTAGCCAAAGGCTGATGGTTCAAGATTCCTCCACTCTCTCGTCGAGAAGGAATCGTGCGCGATAACGGGATGAGAGGGTTGTATAGAGGGTTTGGGGTGTCTGTGTTGACCTCGTCACCCTCCAATGCCGCGTGGTGGGTGTTGTATTCCGTCATGCATCGAGGGATTTCGCATAGAGTGGATGGCGGCGGCGGGACGGGGGAGGTGGCGGTGCAGGGGTTTATTGCTACCCTGGCTAACGGAGTGCATTGGTGACAATGCCACTCGACACGATAAAAACACGAACACAGATTCTGGAGAGAAGAGGAAGAGAATGTGGTGGATCCATAGGGTTGTGGATATTTGGAGGGAGATGGTGAAGGAAGGTGGACTGGGTGCTTGTTACACAGGATTGGGGCCGAGATGGGCTTCGATGTCGGTGTCGTCGACGGCCATGATCACCACCTACGAGTTCCTCAAGAAGCTTTCAACTAAGAATTAATGAACCATTTCTTGATCAAGCCATCCAAATTACGTAAATGTTGGAATCAAGTGTTAACATGTCCAAGATTCCTATTTTGTTTGTTTCACTATTTTAATTAGTGATGCATACTAGTGTATTATGGGGGTCTAATAATCTTAAAAATTGTTCAATTTTGAGCCTATGTCTCTCTGTTTTTTTTAAGCGTCCTCATCATCAAATTACATAAACTAAGAAAATATATAAATTTCCGTTTTAACCTCATTTATTATTATCTTTTTCTAAGCACCAACTTATATATAGCATTAATTACATGGCTAAATTGGGAAGATTTTAGCTATTTTAGCATCAAATTTTGAAATAGGACACTTAAAAATAAACAACAAAAATAGCAAGTAGGACACTTAAAAAAAAAAACACACATGGAAGGAGTAGTAATTAATACTATAAAATTCTGATAATTTGATCATTGTGCAAAAGTGGTGAAGGAGGGAGGTAGCATCTGCTCTTGGGCAATTGGCCTTACTCGAGTTGAATAGGCAACTTTTACTACCCTTTACATAAAAGGCAAGTCATTTACGATTATCAACATTTCTATTGTGTTTCAAGTCTATTCTCGTTTCGAGGAGTCAAATCACTCTTCAATAAATAACTCTAAAAAATTAACAAAACAAAAAATCTCAATCTTTCTGTTGAACTTTTCAAAGAAAATCTAGTACTATAAATTTCAATAGTTTATTGCACAAGTCTAGGAATATCATCACTATGTATCTATTTGCTAGCTGAGCTAATCATAAGAGTAGTAGCTCAAATACATAAACTTAGTTCCTCAAATAAGGTGGTCACTCTTCAATAGTAATCTCTACAATTGGCAAAGAAACATTGTGATGTAATAAGGATGCTGAATCAGTTGAGCATGTGCCCCAGCTATCATCCTCGTTTAAGGGCATATGTGTTGATTGAGATTGATATTCAGGAATCTTCAGATGCTCGACATCAGTTTCCAACATATCCAACACTTTATTCATTGACGGGCGATCATCTGGATTCATCTTTATGCACCATAATGCAACTATTGTCATCTTTCGAGCAAGATTCTGCACGTCACTATCATTATTTTCATCGACATTTTCAATTGCAATGTCCATGCCTTGATTGAAACGGTCATATATCCAACATGGGAAATACTTGCTAGAATCATCATGTTTTTCTTTTGGGTCTCTGTTTAAGCCCACCATTTCCATCAACAACATTCCAAAACTGTACACATCAGCCTTATAAGACACTCGGCCTATACCTCTGTTGATGAGTTCAGGAGCAACATAACCTATGGTTCCTCTTGCAGCAGTCATGGTCATCGTATTTTTCTCTATTAAGCAAAATTTGGCTAGACCGAAATCAGATACTTTTGGGATGAACTTATCATCAAGGAGTATATTATGAGGCTTGATATCAAAATGCAAGATCTGAATGTCACACCCTCGGTGCAAATACTCAATCCCTCGAGCCACTCCAACCGCAATCTCAAATTTCCTGTCCCAACTTAAGGTGTTCTTATTTTCTCGATTGAAAATGTACTTTTCAAGAGAACCATTTGGCATGAAATCAAATACAAGAGCACGCTTGGACCCTTGTGCACAATATCCAACTAGGTTTACAACATTGACATGGTGGATCCTTCTGATAGTGGCAATTTCATTGATAAAGTCTTGACCATTTGCTTTGGATTTTCCAAGCATTTTTACAGCTACATAATTGCCACTTCGGAGCTTTCCTTTGTAAACAGAACCATAACCACCTTCTCCTAATTTTTCTCGAAAACCTTTAGTCATCTTTGTTATGTTTGAGTAGGAGTATCTTATAGGGATGAGTTTGTTGTCACTTTGTAGGAAGGATTCTATAATCTCGAATTCTGACAAATGCCTTCTTCGAAATTTATAGATCAAAAAACACACTAGGATAGGGAATGTGATTAACCTTGGCGCACAAACCATCATGATGCTTGAAAAGAAGCCTGAGATGAGATGGAATGCAGTGAAAGTGATTTATGTATGTACTGATGAAATCATAGTAGAAACTTATTCTATTACATCTGAGATGAAATTGAATGCAGTGCAACTGATTTATGTATGTACGGATGAAAACATATATAGTAATTTATTCTCTCATAGTAATAATCTAATATTCATATATCTTTGATACATCTCCACATTTACGATAATGCCATCTCACAATATAATGCATTTTATATATTAGAACAATGTATCTTTGTCTTATGCATTTTTTTTTATGATAGCTAGGATAGGACTTGCATATTTAATCTCAACAGTATATTATGAAAAAATCAATTATTCATATTAAATTCTTATCTATGCCACATAAAAAGATTTCTAATCTTAAAATTAAGCTAAAGTTTATCTAATTTTGGCATTGATAAATATTACGCATATTGTTGGTTTTTATATGCGTAGCAAGTGCACGTACTGAAGATGAAGGGATAAAAACATCTCATTCAGCTTAATATATACTAGATCACAACATATTATATTACAGAAATTTAGAGCTCACCGGTACGTAGCGCGTCTCCTCCACGCCCTGCAAAATCACAATTACAAACACCATAACTAAAAAGAAACTACAAATTATAGGTTAAGGCAAGTACTGAAATTAAAGAGGCGACACACTTGTCTAAAGCATATATTTTGTAAACAATAATGATATTCTGTCATAATGTGGCCGACCACACATTGTCATTCTTCATGATATACATAATTCAAAAAATAATAAATTAAAGTTATAATCAATTTTTTTTAAATGTTTTTCAGAGATTATTCTTAATTACTTTTTAAATTTGAATTAAAAATATTTTCTCTTCCAAATAATTGCATATTTTTTTCTCTCAAATAAAAAAATAACAAATTCTTTAATATAGTCACAATCATCATATAAATTAAATGGTTAATTTGTTAAAAATACATAAGTGATATCACTTTTTGAATATTAATTACATATTAATTTGGCATAAATACATAAAATATTATATATTGATATCAATTATGATCGGCCACATTATACATTATAGCCGAATAGCATTACTCATAAACAATAAAAATAAAAAGAAAATAGTAATTTTTTGTTTATCGTTCGCATGTCAAGTAAGTATAGAAATCTATAAATTAAGAAGTGTTCACCGGTGTTGAGCGGGTCCAAACTCCAACCTGCCAAAACAACATGTACAAGATTATTTATTTATTAATTTATTGAGAAAGAGAGAGAATTAAAATAGAGAATTAACGAGATTAAAGGACGAGAATGAAAAGTAATTTGAAGCTCAGCTACTATACCATATAATCTATGGTAGTCCGATTGATAGCCAATGAAACATAGGAGACCCACTACAGCCGTGAATCCAATGAGGGCCATTACAGGAGGGCCCACCGCAGCACATAACATAACTGAAAAACATTTTTCACCAAATTAGAAACTCTCTTCTGTTCAGATAATAATAATAATGTGTATTCATTTTATATCAGAAAATCGATGAATGAAAATTAAGAAAGTGTGAAATACATATTTTATAAATTATAAATTAAATGGGCACCTAGAATGACCGGAATAATAAGGAGAGGGCCTGCAAAAAAAAACCAGAGTGATCGAGGATTATATATACAGTATGTCAATATAATTGGAAGTCATGAACAGTTTAAGAAAGATGTATGCCATTAATATACTCCAAAAAGGAAAGGAAGGAATGTGAGAAGTACTCATGAGAAAATGCTTACTATTAAGTCTGTTGACGAAGACATCTCTATATTTAACTGCATTAATCAATAATAACACAAAGTAAGATTAAGAAGTTGGTAAATGTGTAATTAAATTAAAGGCACACTAATATATATTCACATCAACTTGTGTAAATGAATCAGCTAATTGCTAAGAATTGATGAGAACCCACAGGCTTCATATCCATTGATGTGGTCGATCCTTTTATCACCATGGATAACTTTCTAAAGCCTTGCTCATTTCACTTTTACTTATCTTCATCATTTGATTTTCACTTTGGATTGTCTAATGAAGAATTGTTTGAGTGTGGTAATACTTTAGACCATTCAAGGGATGTCCATGACTCTAAAGATGCTTCAAGGATGGCCAAACCTCCTTATCATTGGAATGCAACGGATGGAACACTAAAATTTGATGAAAAATGGCCACCGCCTAAGCCTCCACCTTCTTTGTGAGTTCGAGCTCATTAAACCACTTCTCCTCCGTTCAAACTTATTCTCTCTTTGTATCGAATAAGTTTGGGGGGAGAGAAAAGTGCTGTTTAGTTTGCTCGATTTTCATTTACTTATTTGCTTTCTTGTTTTGTTTGGGTTTTATTATGCTTTCATGTTTCTTTTGTTCAAATAATTGAAATCCTTGGATGTTGGTCTTTTGACTCTTCATGTGACTTTTGGTATGTTTGGTGTTGAATTGTCGAATTGTTGGTGAGCTAAACTTGAAGTTTTGTTTGTATTTGAGTGGCAAGAAGTGAGAAGTGGAAGGTCTATGAGCATGTGTTGAAATGGTTATTTGATGTTTGTTGCCAATGATGACATGAAAAATAATTTTTTGCTTAAATTCAAAGTTCATGTTGTAGTTTAGCATGATTTGTGGAGCTTGGATTAATAAGTTGAGATACTTGGCTTCTTTGAACTTGAATCAACAATTTAACCTTGTGAGGATTTGAGCCTTTGGTTGCCACATTCATGCAATCATATCTTCTTTGGTGTGTGAATATTTGAGCATGTTTGTTACTCTCTAGAACTTGCCATGATTCTTCCTTGAGTTATGAGTAGATGTGTTCCAAGTTTAGAAATGATTAAAGGTCATCTTTGTTAACCACTTTATCCAAAAAAAATGCATCCAAATTTCATTATAATCCTAGTCAACCCCTTTTGAGTCTTAGCCTTTTCTTTGACTAGCCAATGGTAGAAGGGTAAAAACTTGGGTTTACTTGTTGATTTGGGATATCTAAGTGGGTGACAATTGTGGGAAATTCTCATATTTCTTTTGGTTAGCCTTGAAATGATGTCAATGCCCTTATAAGCTCCTTATATGATAAAAAAAAAAATGAAAAGAGAAAAGCAAGTTTAAAAAAAAAAAAAAAAAAAAAAAGTGAGCAAAAAAAGGCATGGTTTTGTATACCATTTTGGAGAATAAAACAAAGAAATGATTGAGAATCATGAGTTGGGAGTTTCAAATGAGAAGAGGTTTATATTTGGGTTGTTGAAGGAGGAACTAAGAGAGGTCCAAACTTATTTCACACAAAGTGTGGAATAAGTTTGGGGGTTTGAAGATTAGTGTTGGTAGTTGATTATTGGTGTAACTAGATCTCGTGAGATTCAAGTCACTTAGCCAAAAATCTCCTACCTTACCAAAGAGTCATCATTACAACCAAATATAAAGCCCTTTTTGATCTTTTTCTTGGAACACATTGAATAGAAGAGATGTTAGAAGAATGGCGAGCATATGGTAGAGTACTTGCATTGTGTCAAATTGAGTGAAATACTTCCTATGCTTATACACTTGAGAGTTGTGTGCACCATAGATAAAATCCATTTGTGAGGATTCAAGTTTCAAAAAGCTCAAGTGTTGAAATTTATTTTTCCTTGTAAAATGTTGAGTGCTTGCTAGTTCATGTAACTTGAATTTTTCTTTTAAAATTCTTGAGGCCTATATTTATGTCAAATGAATCATTCAACCTTGTTTGTAATTCTTTCTTTCTCTTTCTTTGTTGCTTGAGGACAAGCAACGATTTAAGTTTGGGGGGTTGACAAACATGGTTTTCATGCTTTATTTTAGGATAAAGTTGGTGAAATAAGTGTGAATTGAATGCTCGTTTGTACCTCTTTCGATGTGTTTGCTCTATTTTTGTCGATCGATACTTCTTGGTTCATTTTGATTATTTTTAAGGAAGAATGAGTTGAAATTAGGCAAAGAAGAGCAATCCCATATCGGAGCTCGGGTCGAGAGGAGTCCGTAGAAAAATACGGAAGTCAAATCGGAGCTCAGAAGAGGGAGAACGAGTCAGAAAGAAATCAGAGAGCTGGCAACGCGAGTGGTAGCGCGCTGAAGAAGAATCATTGCACTGTCGGGAGCGGTCTAGCGCGCGACCAAGCGAGCGGTCAACAACGGAAACAGTGAAGATAGCGCGCCGCCCCTTTCTTATTGTTCTTCGCCGAGCGGTTTGAGGGAGCGACCACTCCGCCTATCTTTTCTCCGGATTTCTTCCATTTTTGCTCTTTAATTTCTATTTTATTCCACTTTTCACCCCATACTACTTTTTCCTAATTACAAAATAAACCTCACTCTTATGCTAACATATAAATATCAATGTGAGCTCATTTTCCTAGGGTAGATCTCTCACTTGGCCTCCATCTACACACACTACACACACTAAATCTCTACACCACCATCTTCCACCTTCATCCACCTAGGCCAAGAGAAGAAAGCTTGTTTTGGGAGAATTGGAGAAGAAGACATCAAGGATTTCAAGATTGGAGCTCAAGATTAAGGATTTGTCTATGAATTCTTTTTATCTTGTTTCTTTGATCATGTTTATCTTTAATGTTGAGATTTTTGCTTCCATGGGCATGAGTAGCTAAGATCTCATATTCTAGGGATTTGACAATATGGATTTGTAATGGATTAGCTCTACTTATTTTAATTCTATGGTTTGGTTGCTTTATCTCCTTATGTTCTTGGTTTGTATGTATGTTTAAATGCTTGATCACCATTTATACATGTCTATTATGTTAATTCAAAATTCGGGAGATGAGAATTAGCATTTGAATAGGAACATGAAGCACAACAACTCAATAAACCGGGAGGTTGAGAGTTTTTGTGAGGGCTATTGATCCTAGGGACTTTTAGGAGTTATAGGCTAGACTTTAGTTGGGGACAACAAAGCTAGCTTGTAATCAACGGTTTTAGTCGTCCGGGAGGGGGCTAAAGAGAACAAGAGATCGTCCTAGATAATTGAATTCAAACCATAGGTTGATTAAGTAGAGTGAGTTCCAATTGCAATTCCATTGAGTCTACCTTAGAATATCTTCCTATCCATTCTCTCCTTTGTTTGCCCATTTATTTTATTTTGCTTTGTTTAATTGAAGTATTCTAGTTTTAGTTAGTTAATTTCTTGATAATTCGGAGTTTAAATAGATTAAAGCAACATAGTAGTAGTACTCATAGGTATTTCAAACTAGTCTCCGTGGATACGACCTTGCTCACCACTATCTACGATAGCCCCATACACTTGTGGGTGCTTAAATAGTTAGGCGATCAACATTTTTTTAACGTGTTTTATACTTTGCACTTTGAAAGAAACTTCTTAAGGTCCTACTTGACTAAGGTGTACGACTTAAATTAGCACTTTCTCTAACTTGACTATAATAATTAAAGTCTTTAGAAGGAGACGACCTGAGAGTCTTCTGCAAATGGAGCATAGCAACAACTTAATTTTACTGAGAGAGATGTGTTTTTCTACGAGTTTCTGATAACGATGTTGTCAATTGCTTTCAAGTAATGAAGTATTATCGAAAATTAAATTAGATATATTTGTAATTTTACTATATTCATTGACATTATTGAAAAATGGTATTATTAATATTATATAATTATTTCTCGCACTCACGAATTATAAATCCTTGAGTCCACTGCCTTCAAGAGACTTTGGCAGCTTATAACATTAATAGCGGTGGGTGTACGACCATAGTAGAAGTCATAACCAGAAGGGAAATCAGAGGAAAATGAAGAGTAAATGGGAAAAGAGCAGATGTCGTTACTGTTTATGGAAGCATCAACAAGCCTGACGGTGGAGTTTAGGTAGTTGATGTCTTTCACATAGTATTTTTGTTGAGAGTTTTTAAGATAGAGGGAGACGACGTTGTTCTCGCATGCTAATTCGTATCTTGGATTGGCGCCGCAGTGGAGGGGATCGTCCTTGAGGCGGAAAGGAAAGCTAATATCGGTGAGTACGCCGCAGGAAAAAGGGGTGCAGTCGTTATTTGCAGCAGCAACACAAGTTTGGAAGAAATAGCCAAATAGCAGTGGAGTGAGAGTGAGCTGAGAATGAACAAGTATAGTAGTAATTTTGATCATCTTTCACTCAATTCATTAACAATTAACAAGGCGGATGCCAAAACAAGACTTTGTAAGGTCTTTACTAAATTAATAAAGACTTTATATTCCCACTTTTTCTCGTTTTTACAAAACTACCTCAACCTTTGATATCAATTCCTCTATATAAAAGAGTATTGTTTTACAAAATGTACATCGCCTATAATACTCTTTTAATATACCTCAAATTAAGGGTAATAGAGTAATATAAGTATCATAATAAAGCAATATAAATATCCTAATAAAGACAAAAACTTGTGTCAGCCGGAGGCACCGTGCGGCCGGGCCCAAAGTGTCAATCTTTATACAGAAAAGTGTCAATCTATATGAATAAAAGTGTCAATCTTTAACATAATTATTTTACGAATAAAATGACAATTTTTAAAAGTGTCAATCTTTATACAGAAAAGTGTCAATCTATATGAATAAAAGTGTCATTGTTTTAGCCCGGCCACACGGTGCCTCCGGCTGACCCAAGTGTGTCCCCCTAATAAATACGAAGCATCTTCATATGGTGGAGAAATATAAAATAATATTTATCTAAATAGACGATTGATATATTTTCCTAATATAATATACTCGAATAGAACAAAGTTTAATGGTCCATTAAAAAATATATTTATTTTACATTATAAAATATATTTTTCTTTTATTCTTTTATAACTTTTAATTTATATCGTTAAGCGAGAAATGATATGCTAGTCACACAATGGTGGACACCTTCTTTATTTTTTTGATTTGACATTATTTTGTTCGATTTTTCGATTGATTTATATTCTAGTATCATATAAATTAATATAGAAATCATTAAATTTACAAAATAAATAAAAAAATCAAAGCTCGATTTGTCTTATTACTCATTTTTCGATGTTAGAAGGGAAAAAGAACAAATCGAGCTTTGATTTTTATTTATTTTGTAGATTTAATAATTTTTATATTAATTTCTATGATACTAGAATATAAAACGATAGGAAAAATTAAACAAAATAATGCCAAATCGAAGAAACGAAGAAAGTGCCCGCGAAGGTGTCCATCATTGGGTGACTAGCATATCAATTCTCATCGTTAAGCTACTCAATATTTAAGATCTACTTTAATAATATAGACTATTTAAGCTAATGGTTAAGACTAAAATTGATATTTTTAGTATGTCATACTCCCTCCATTTCAGCTGAGTATTCACTTTTTTTTTTAGAACGGGTTTTAATAAATTGTAGGATAAATGTTATCAATAATGATTGTTCAAATTGAAAATAACAGAAGACAATTCACAATAAGGTCAAGAAAAGAGTTCTAAAAATCTCTATCAGTAATTGAAACACTTCACTAAATGTATCAATAATATTTAAATACTATATTTTTGTATGATAAAAGTATAATTATAATTGTTATATGATATATGATAGTTAGCTTTATAAGTTACAAAATCTTTATTGGATTATTGAGCTTATTTCATAGTAAAGCAATTTTTCCAACTTCCACCTTGTAGTTGAAAAATTATATAATGTGTTTTTTTTTTTTTTTTTTTTTTTTTTTTTTTTTTTGCTATAAAATCATTTAGATTGGTTTTTGTTAATTGTTAAGATAACTTCTTGCATGTTAATGGCAAAAAATAAATTGATATATATCCATGAATAGTGTATTAGAATGTACTCCCTCTGTTTACTGCGATTTGGCCCCTTTCCTTTGGGCATGGATTTTAAAAAAACGTAATTTTATGTATATTATTGTAGTGCTCACCTCCTTAATGAATACGGAGTATAAAGTAAGGGTTATTTTGGGCCATTTTTGAAATAGGACCAAATGATAGTAAACATCCCAAAGAGAAAATGTGGTCAAATCGGAGTAAAGAGAGGGAGTACATATTAGTATACATAATGATATGTGTCAACTCTATTAGCTTTTGTTGAATGACATTGTTCATAAACTAATATATATACTAGATTAGATTAGTAGATATATAGGTGAACTTAATATTAATCAAAATTACTCTCTTTTTCTTCAAAAGCATTATTAGTTGGTCTTCCTTAATTTGAAGGTGGAAAACTGAAATATTATATATAAGTCATTGATATGGAGAGTTACTTAAGTTTTATATTTTTCAATTTATTGTTGGTCTCATAATTATTTTGAATTTCTTAAAGAATCAAGATGATTTATATGTTCATTATTCCAAAGATAAAAAATATTATAAGATTATTTTATGGGTGACAAACAAATATCATAGTGAATAGAAAGACCCAAAATTGTTATTAAAATATGGATATATTGAGTATAAATTTTAGACTTTGATGTTAGTCATATTAATTTTTTGGGATAAGAGGGTGTGGAGTTAACCCACATCTATCGCCCTTAAATAGATGAAAAATACCACTATATTACATGTATATGATATTTTAATTATTTTAAATTTAATAATTTTTTGTAATAAATATTGTATTGTTTTTATAGTTTGTTGGGTATGCACAGTTGTCAACAAAATGATAACATATAAATCTATACCTATCTAAAAAAGAGACTTATATCAAAATGTACATCGCCTAAAATATCCTCATAATATATTTTAAATTAAGGGTAATATTGTAATCTAATATATTTTAAGTTTAATATATTACTATAAGTTTAGTTTATCTAATAATAACATATCTCTAATTAATTCTCTCAACTTCAAGCGACTAAACCCGGAACCTACTTACATTCTCCCGTTTCTCTCTCTCTTCCATTCGACTAAAAGTAGAAAAAAAGTTCTAGGTTATTATTTTTTTTCCCCCAAATTTTACAGTTTTAGATTGAGGACTTCGAGTGAGCATTCATATTTAAATTGTTTTCTTGTTCTTGTTCAATACTATGAGATTATTATTCTTGATAGTGAGATATCTTGCAATAGTATGCGCATCAGAGTAAGAATTTTGTTCATATTGTTAACTATCTGATACATTGAAGCTGTAGTTGAACTTTAGTTTTTTTTTTTTAAGTTTTCTGTGTTCAATTTAAAATTAATTGATTTATATATTTATGATTAGTCTTAAATTTCTATTTATTCCTTTTATTTTATTTTCTTTCCTTTTATTTTCTTTCTATTCGTCGATTGCTTAGAATTGATTCTGGATTTTCCTTGATTTGTACGGGTTCATTCTGCTCCTTGATTATGTGGATTCCTTATGTATTAGGCCTGTCACTTTACATCTTATATGTTATTATGTTTAATATAGTGATAATTAACAATAGGCATCCACCCCCTTACACACACACACACACACACACACACACAAAACAATAGGCATCCACCATTTAAAGGTTCTTCGTCAAGACAAAACAATGTTGTGACTTTTTTTGAGTGATATATGAGGTTGACCATTGGATTCATATGAACTTCTTGAATATAATATGCAATTGTCTCTTATTTTTTATTATGAAATATTTTTGATTTTATTTTAAATATAATTGTATTGTGTTTGAAATGCCAAAAAGTATTAATTCAAATTAACTAATTTTATTTTATTTTTTGGTCATATTTCAGACTGATGCCTATTGTTTTAGAGGAATTATGGGAAAGATAAAAATAATTAAATCATCAAAATATGGTATGATGCATGTAAAAACTGTGACAAATCGTGCCCTAAGGAGGACATTCAAGATGCAGCAAGTGCAACAACCATGTCATTGAGACGATACCAAAGTATTAGGTGAAACTAAACATCAAAATATTTTTTTAAAATATAAATCTATTGACCATACTCTATTATCCAATTTCAGGTATATGATAACCATGAACTTTACGGAAAGTGCATACAATGTTTGGGTTACGATGTTCAATAGAGTTGCAGCATGCCTATGTATGGATGAATATATTTTGTCAATTAATGAGGTAACTTATATATGCATGTGTGTGGAGATACACATGTCGAATGATTGTGCTTCTCAGCGAAAGAATCTTCTTATTGGCTGCATTAATTTCTCATTATATTTACATGCTTATTTGAGTTGAAGTATGATAGTTGTAGAAAAGGGGGACTTGATTTATTATTTATTTATTCAAATTTAATGCAGTTTAGCAAAGTGAAGTTTTGGTATTATGCTTATGAAAATTTGGTTCTAAACATGTTTATATATTTATAATGATTAGCTAAATGGCTAAAGAAATTCAATTTTCTACTTGATCATTAATTTGAAATATATGAATTCAAAGTTTAGAATTTCGGTTTTTTTTTTTTTTCACGGGGAAATAATTCTACTTACTGTAAAGGTTTGAGCACACATGCATCGACCATGATGTGTTTCATAACTATTGGTAAATTTGTGACAATTGAAGATCGAGGGAATGAAATTATTATAGCCACAAGCATCCAAAATATGGACAACATAGATGCAAGAAATGAATCGGTGACTGAATCAGTTGAAGACTCAAATCAAAATTTGAAGAAACATGCGGAAAAATCAATTGTAAAGTCTACGCGGAAAAAAAAAAAGAAGAAGAGAAAAACAACTATAGAGTTGTCAGATGCTTGCTTCAATTCAAGACTCAAAAGACGAAGAGGCAAAACTGATTGAAAAGTCAAACGGGGAAGAAAGAAAAAGACAACTATAGAACTCCAGTTTGTTGAAGCTGGAAGTGCAAGATAAGAAAAAGAAAAAAATTACAAGGAAAAAGAACGAGGACTAGATTCATATTTCACATGATGATGATCAGCCGTTGGCGAACTGTATCTTTACAAGCAAAACAAAGATGAAACGTTCTGCAAAGAAGAAGATCAAACAAGAAAAGTAATGTGAAATCACATTTTCATAGTTAGCATACTATCTTTTAATTTTAGTATACATTTTAGAACAAAATATTGTTTATCCTTTATGATTATTGAACTTTTTAATTCATTTATTTAGATACATTTTCTCAGGAAAAGAACAAAGCAATGATTGCTTTAATTTTTGAATATATGTGCATACGCCCTATATTCATAATTAAAGATGGAAAAAAATAAGAATTAATCTTATAGTTTCCGACGTCAAGATATATAGGCTACATAAACAAGAATTCCAGTACCTATAAAAGCAAGGCCTTTCTTCCATTTTGGTGTTTCTTTTATTTGCCCAAATGCTGACATCACTATATAATTTAAACACCTTGAATTTGAATGTTCCTAAAAAAAAAGATTAATAATCCCATACATAAGGACCGTGTGCATATATCTACTGTCTACATCTAAAATAAGTGGAACTTCACTTCATTAACGATTTTGCTATTTTTTTAGACCTAAGATAATTAAATTAGTAGACAAATTATTCTTATTTTACTTTTTTAAAAGGGGCAAAATAGTTATTTAATACTCACTCCGTCCCAATTCAATGGTCTTATTCCTTTTCGGCATGAGATTTTATGCGTAGTATTAAAAGTGAAAAGTAAGGGGTCCACATTGAAAAGTAAGGGTTAATTATTTTCTTTTATAGAAACATGACTACTGAAATGGGACGGCCCAATATAGTATACAAGACTATTAAAATGGGATTGTGGGAGTAATTATTTAAAATAAATAAATATTTATAAAATTAAAATAATACAATAGATTCAACGTGCAACGTACGTTTCATTTGCTAGTTGTATAAGGAAGAGAGATTCAGATGCTATATATTATATGTTTAATTAAAAACTTAGATAATTTTTGCACTAAATTTTCAATGAGTTGTTGCACTTGAATCTGCCACTCTTGTAATGTAAGTTACATCAGATGTCCACCAAAATCGTGTATTTTTATGTGATATGAGTTTTAATATTTTTTATGAATGTAAAAAGAGTGTAGTAGGGATCCCACATTTAATTAATTTATAAATAAATGGGTTGAATTTCAATTAAAGTGGTGTGTACTTCTTAATATAGAATTAAATGCAGAAATTTGGTGGGACGGATAGAGTATTACATCTAGATGAGGCATCATTCAATCTATATATCCATCACCTAACTATCAAAGTTAATTAAAAATATGTGTTCATCAAATTAAAATAAAGGTAATATGTGCAACGCATATTACATTTACTAGTAAATATTAAAAACGCCCAAACTATTTAATTTTATCATCCGTTTCTCGCTCCAAGAGCCAGAACAGGCTCTTTGATTACTGGAGGAGATTTGTTTGAGTTGTGTGTATATATCTAAATAGTTTTGATAAAAAGTGCTAATTAAAGGTGGGAGTAGAATATAATAGTATTAATCAGTAAATATAAATGCCATAACATCAAAAGGAGCATTAGTCATGAGATTCAACTCATGTAACGATTATTAAGTCTTCTCCAAATTGACTTAAGAAGAAGATTTTATATTTGACTTAAGAAGAATATTTTAGCTCTGCAGGCAAGGCGGACCTAGGATTAACTCACCGAGGGGGATAATCTAAAAAAAAAAAACGACATAATATGAACATAAAATTTCGACGAAATATACATTAATACATAGAAATTTCATTGACCACCATGGGGCTTCAACCCACACTCTCCTCCACGTAGGTCCGCCACTATCTACAGGTACATCTCTCAACCAACGGAAATATATTCTAGATATTCTATCTAATGCGGGTCTTTTGGGCTGTAAATCTGTTGCTACTCCTTTTCCTACTGGTCTCATATTGCATGCTAAGTTTGCGGATTTATTGAGAGTTTATTGGCGACCTCTAGTGGGAGGTCGCATTGCTTTGCTATTTAAAATTAATTCATAAATGAGGAACAATATATATGGGCGGTCTAAAATCTTGTGACCTCCAACCTCCTATTTTCTTTTTCTATTTTATATTATCTTGACACGTGGCATATATTTATTGGTTGGATAAATTTATCAATTCTTTATTATTAATTGTGAGTTTACATATTATGTTTTTATTAGTTCTTTAATTTTTATTTTCGTGTTTCAATTGTTTTAATTTTCGTGTTGATTTGAGGCAGCTCTAGTTTGTACTTTTTGAATTTTTTATTTTTAAATTTTTTAATTATTAATTATTTATGTTACATATAATTATATTGTATATAAAAATTATATTAAATAATAATAAATAATGTCGTGGTTGGGTGGTTGAAATGGTCACGGATAAATCTATAAAAATAGAGATGGTTGGTTAGGGAGGAATAATGAATAAATAGAAGAAAGATAAATTAATTTAATAATGTAGAGATCGGATGGTTGGGTATGGAAGAGATTGTCGATAAACATAGTTTGAGTGATCTGGAGAGATATAGATGGTTGGTTGGGCAGCTTTTATATTCCAATCTGACAAGACCATATCAAAATATGTCTACACCATTGACCAAGTCAATATATGCGGTTCATCAATTAAGTCAATATATGTCTACACCATTGACCAAGTCAAATTTAATGGCTAAAAATCAAAATAGATCAAAATATGCATAGTCAAAACTCAGAAGGATAATTGTATTATAAGAAAAAACTACAAATTTAATAGCAATCCCAGGCCACAACAAATATGTGAAATTATTAATAAATGGTTTAATTATCAAAAAAACCCCAAACTATTCATGTTTTATCAAAAATACTCTGAACTATTGAAAATAACCAATTAAATCCTAAACTATCAATTTGTTATCAAATCTACCCTATGTGTAATTTTGTCATTCGGACATTTTATCAAACATATGTCGTGCACGCCATATGTTCGATAAAATGTCCGAATGAGAAAATTACATATAGGGTAGATTTGATAACAAATTGATAGTTTAGGATTTAATTGGTTATTTTCAATAGTTCAGAGTATTTTTGATATAACATGAATAGTTTGGGTTTTTTTTGGTAATTAACCCTTAATAAATTGTAAAAACATTCAACACAACCCAAAATTAAACACATATTTGGGATATGATGTCATTGTTTAATCTCTTTCTAACAAATCCTAACAATTTCAAGTTCGAATTTTCACCAATATCTTATTTTTACATTTTATAAGTTGTTACTCCTTTCGTTCTACTTATATAAAGTCATTTTTTAGGTGGCACGAAAATTAAGATGAGAGTCATTAGTAGTAGGTCAAAGATATGTTTAGCGAGGTTATAATTTTAGAAATGAGGTGGACACAATTAGAGTTTAGGAGGTTGGGTGGAATATTAAGGATTAATTAATCAATGTGTTAATGAATTGAATAAGATCCCTTATTTTTTGAACTAATTATACTAACTATTTTTGGTAATTGCTCTATATGAATGGAACATACCAAAAAAGAAATTGACTTTTTTTAAGTGGGACGGAAGGAGTTATAAACTCATTCAATTTATAAACTTAATCAAACACCGCCTTAGTCTTCTCCATAATAGACCTTACATTAGCATGACTGTGTAGTGATCATCAATTATTCTTAGTTATTAATCTCCACCATGGACTTATATAATTTTCTGTTTTCAATGGGTAAACATGTACGTACATTAATGCACAAGTCTTTGAGGGAGTATATGTATTGTTTTCTTTGAGATATTCGTTTCAGTAAATAATAGTACAGTTTAATAGCCAAATTATTCGACTTGTAACTATCATATTTTAATGTAAACAAAATGACGATATTAAATGACCAGACTAAAAATATTTCATACTACCTCCATTTCATCGAATATGACCCCTTTCAATATGGCCTATTCTGGCACATTTTTTCACGCTTCTTGATGATGAATTTTAAAATGGATTTTTGAAAATTTGTTTCTTTTACGGGATACTACGACTGTCAGAGTATCCCGTAAAAGAAAAAATTCTTCAAAAATCTATTTTAAAACTCATCATTAAGAAGCGTGAAAAAACACGTCAGAATAGGCCATATTGAAAGGGGTCATATTCGACGAAATGGAGGGAGTATGTACGTTCCAGAAATATTTTTTTGGCTACAGTAGTTAATCCGATGTGAGATGATGTGGAATTTTTATTTAAAAAATAAAATGTACAAATGTTTCATATAATAATAATAATAATAATAATAATAATAATAATATCTGACTGTGGAGAAAAACTGAGAGGTTTGAATCAAAATTAATTCATAAATACGTGTAGAAATTTGTGTCGCATTATTTTCCTTTCGCCGTGAGATTTGGTCACAGTTTTGAGCGACTTTAGTCACACGTTTTCTACAACGTATATCCACTAATCCTATTTCATTGGGGACCATATTCAATTATTCATGAAACCTTGCATCTCGTCTTCGCCTACTGTGATTCGTGATGTGTGTTTTGACTTAATGCGCGCTATTAATTTCATGTTTTGTTATGTTTCAAAAATAAATTGATGTTGACATTATGCATTAAATTATTTCATCATTAGTGTCTGCTCTCTTTTATCGAAAAGAAAATGGAGGGATAAGCGATCAAAAAATTAGTTACGTAATGTGATTTTGTTTTATCATATGTTTCTAACATGGAAAAGAAGTTTAACAATTAACGTATGGAAAAATGCTATCACTCTAATTCTTTAGGAAAATATTATGATGATTAATAGAAAAAAAAATATTATAATTCATAATAAACAAGTGAAAATAGAAAAACAAATGATGTAAAAAAATTATTTTCCTCATTTTCCATAAAAAAAGAACACCTCGTAATTTATACTAGTAAATGTAACGTGTGTTGCACGTAATTTGATGAATTCATAACTTTGATGGTTGGGTGATTAATAGGTGTTGGTCCCGGGAAGAGCTTATTGTTGTATGGGGGGGGGGGGGGGGTGAAGAGAATACACCAATTTCCAACAATTTTCGATTTTGTGCAAATTGACTTATACAAACTGACTAAAGTGTAGTGAGTCCGAGAGTTCGATCAGAGTGAGAGCTCAGTTTATCCAACTCAAACTGTGAACTGCTGAGTTTGCTAAACTGAACTAGAGTGCAGAAGTTGGTGGAGTGTGTTGGAAAACTCTTTTAGAAAATTCTTTTATCTTAAAACTAACAGTTCGAATAATGCATACAGTCTGATGCGCTTGTTAGTATGACAGTTTATAATACGCAGATTATAAAGAGAGTTTGAGAGAGAAAGAGAGAAAGATCGAGACACGAGAGTTTATCGTGGTTCGGAGATAACCCTCCTACATCCACGTCAGATCTTGCGATCTGAAATCTCTTACTTTGGATTTTCCTTCTCTCTTATTTATACTGGTTGAGTGCCAGCCTTAACCTTCGCCAGTTCCTCGATGAAAACTAAGCACGAGTTATGGGTCGTGACGCTTACAAACTTTCCTTTCAAACTATAAACAGAAAAACTTAACTGCTAACTCTTCCTAGTTGCAGAGCTTGACTTGCTCAACAATGGTGGAAGTTACAACTCTTCAATCTACTACAAATGTATCTATTCAAAATATGTAGAGAGAGTTTTGAGCGAGTAATCTAGACAGCAGTAGATGTCTAGTACTCGGATTCCAGAATGAGAAATCTCGTTATTAACACTTGGAAAACTCGTTTGATTTTGAGTGTTGAATGATTTGATCGTGGGAGATTTCTTCAGCAATTTGGCTTGAAAGCTTTTGTTTCGCGTTCTTGAGTTCCCGTGTATGATTATGGAATGGGAGAATGTATATATAGGCTTCATTAGAGATAGAGTCGTTGGGTGTGTCAGAACGGTATTCTGACACACAGTGCTTCTTCCCGTTGAGACAGTTTAGCTCGCTTCCAAAGATGCACGAGCCAGATCAATCAACCCATTTAGGTAAGTTGAAGCTACCTCATCAAACTGGAGACTTCAGCGAACTTCCTTCGATCTGCGAGTCTTGAACTCTTCAAGGCAAGTGCTGAATTCCTACAAACTAGTTGACTATGGTCTGCCTAATTAAGACCATCAACTGAGCTATACATGGCAGTTGATCTAGCAACCTAACTCTAAAAAAGAGTAAAAACTATCTAAGTGTAGTTTCGATAAACATCATCAAAACTCACAAACCGAGTGGGGTTCCCAACAATAAGTTGAATGATGTCTCGTCTCGTTTTAATACTCTATCTGTCCACCAAACTTGTGCATTTAATTCTATTTTAAGATGTCTCCATAAAATGTATATTTTCTATTTTTTATAATTGACTTGAGAATCTTTACCCTCAAGAAATTTACTTATTTACACAAAATACCACATATGGTCCACCACTTTAATTTAAATTCTGTTCATTTATTTATTTATTACATGTGGGACCCCTACTCCACTTTTTTTACACTCATAAAAAATATTAAAACTGACACACAAAAATGCACGATTTTGGTGGACAAATGATGTACGGAGTAGCTACACAAGAGTGGTTGATCCAAGTGCAATAACTCATATGAAATTTAGTGCAAAAATTATCCGAGTTTTATTTGACATAATATATATATAGCATCTGGGGAATAGATCAAGTGAAAATTAATTCTTAGGTAGAATTTAAAAACTTTTTAAAACCATTGATCTTAGTAGATCAATGGTTATAATGTTGCAGAAATTAATATATCTATTTAAGCTTATGTGTGAGGATATATTTGTCATTATCTCTTACATTAATTGACCGTTTCCTGATATTTAGGGATATGTATCGGTGTGTATGGTAATTAATTTTCTTTATTAGTTCTTTAAATTCCAGAACCTGAGCAAGCCTGCTTACACACACACACACACACACCTATCCAAGGAAACAACTCTCAAAACAAGTAAACAAGTAGCATGTTCCTACTTCAGTTTTGAATCAGGGTCACTAGAAAATCAAGTTATTACAACTATAATTACAGAACAGTAGTGATGCAACAATTACAGAAGCAAGAAAATAGTTTGGTGTAAACAACATTAAACTGACATGAGCTAAGCAATAACCAAATGAAGTGAGATTCTTGCAAAAACTAACTTCAATAACTGGAAAGATGTTAAAGCATAGCCAAGGGTGAATAATTGTAAAATTTAACACCAAGATTTTACTAAAAGTATATCTTCATTTAGTATCCAAATCTTAGATTCTCAGATGCAGCAGACATCATCGTTGAGATGCAGGAGACAAAGCTTTGTTCGTGTTCATAAATCGACACTCTGATTCCCAGCTCTCTTCATTGTACGAAGACGCCAAACTGAAGGCGGGAATTGGATTAGCTTTCTAGTTTACAGAAATCGAAATAATTGATGAAAACACTGCATAGTCTGCATTAACAAATCTTGAGCCAACTTTTTTTCAAGCCTTGACAGGGACTGGGATTTTTCTTTTAAATCATGTCACTAGCATGAATAGTTGAAGCAGAATATTCATCCCAACTGCAGTAAATCAAAATCAGTTAAAATACTCTGATAAGTTACCACATCAAATGTTGAGCAACTATTTCTCATCTGATCAAAAAGAGTTTCCACCTCTTTCATCAAACCCCTTGCAGACAGTTCCTTAACAAAAACGTCGAAGCTCTCCCTCTTAATAACGAACCTTGTTAGTACAATCAGAAAGTACCACATCACCGATCATCTTCTCAAAGAGATCAATCGCCTTCTCTACGTTCCCATTCACAGTTGGGCCAGCCTTTTAATAGAGTGAAAAATGCGAAAAAGGGAAATAAAAATAAATATCTCTTGAGAGTGTAGGTCCACAAGCTATAAATTATGGGCCGTGCCATCGTACCAATTTATGGAATCATCAAACTTTTTGGTCTTTAAAATTATTGCAGAGCCCCACCGTATATCGGGCCGGGCTTTTTCTAGATGGTGTTAAATGGGCCTTCAGACAGAAGCTTCGTCTGGGGCCGATTAAAAAGTTTATCAGGTCTTGGCTGGCCCAATCATTTAGCACTACAAAACATTCATAATAATAATAATAATAATAATATCTTGCTTTTTTTTTCTTTCTATAATCTTTTCCCATTGTGATTATTTCCTGTCATGTTGTATATATAGACGGGTAATACAGAGTCTTTTAAGCAAGAAAGAAGACTGAACTACTTCTTTCTTCTTTTTCTTCTATGCATATTCTTCCTAGAAATCTAATAATAGTGTCAATGATGAGTCTAATCGTCGCAGAAGAAAACTCAGCTGCAGAAACCCACGTTCCCGCCAATATAGATTGGGAAATGCTCGACAAATCCAAGTTTTTCTTCCTCGGCGCCGCCCTTTTCTCCTCGGTTTCCTGCACTCTCTACCCCATCGTCGTGCTGAAGACGCGGCAACAGATGCTGCCGCACGCGATCCCCTGTTCGAGGATCGCGCGATCCATCCTCCTCAGCGACGGCTGCAGAGGATTCTACCGTGGCCTGACCACTTCCCTGGTCGGGACCGTCCCCGCTCGAGCACTCTACATGGGAGCGCTTGAGCTCACCAGAAGCAACACGGCAAGTGTTGCTTCTGGCCGCCTCGGGTTCTCCGAGACGGGGCCTCAGCAGCCGCCAACGCGGCTGCTGGGGTTAGCGCTGCCCTGGCAGCGCAACTGGTCTGGAACCCGGTCGACGTCATTAGCCAGAGGCTGATGGTTCAAGATTCCTGCTCCCTCTCATCGAGGAAGTATAGTGGTGGAGTCAATGCCGTTGCAAAAATCGTGCGCGATAACGGGGTGAGAGGGTTGTATAGAGGGTTTGGGGTGTCTGTATTGACCTACGCACCCTCCAATGCCGGTGGTGGGCGTCGTATTCCGTCGTGCATCGAGGGATTTTGCCTAGAGTGGGTGGCGGCGGAGGGAGGGCGGAGGTGGCGGTGCAAGGGTTTAGTGCTACGGTGGCTAGCGGGGTGTCCGCATTGGTGACAATGCCACTCGACACGATAAAAACACGAACACAGATTCTGGAGAGAAGAGGAAGAGAATGTGGTGGATCCATTAGGTTGTGGATATTTGGAGGGAGATGGTGAAGGAAGGTGGATTGGGTGCTTGTTACAGAGGATTGGGGCCGAGATGGGCTTCGATGTCGGTGTCGTCGACGGCCATGATCACCACCTACGAGTTCCTCAAGAAGCTCTCAACTAAGAACTAATGGACCATTGCTTGATCAATCCATTCAGATTACGTAAATGTTAACTCAAAAGTTAACATGTCCAAGATTCCTATTTTGTTTGTTTCACTATTTTAATTAGTGATGCGTACTAGTGTTGGGGGTCTAATAATCTTAAAAAATGTTCAATCTTGAGCCTATATTCTTAATTAGATAATACTAGTAATTAATAGTGAAATTCTGTTAATTTGATCATTGTCTATTATAATTAGGCAGTGCGAAAGAGAAGGAGGGAGGTAGCATCTGCTCTTGGGGAGTTGGCCTTACTTGAGTTGAAGAGGCAATTTTTAGTCTTTTATTACCCTTTACATAAAAGGCAAGCCATTTACGATTATCAGCATTTCTATTGTGTCTCAAGTCTATTCTCTCTCCGAGGAGTCAAATCACCCTTCAATAAATAAATAACTCTAAAAAATTAACAAAACAAGGAATATTAATCTTTGTGTGGAATTTTTCAAAGAAAATCTAGCACTAACATATAAATTTCAATAGTTTATTATACAAGTCTAGGAATCATTACTATAATTACAGACAGTAGTGATGCAACAATTACAGAAGCAAAGAAATAGTTTGGTGTAAACAGCATTAAACTGACATGAGCTAAGCAATTACCAAATGAAGCGATATTCTTGCAAAAACTAACTTCAATAACAAGGATGAACACTTGTAAACTTTTACACCAAGACTTTACTAAAAGTATATCTTCATTTAGCCTCCAATCTTAGATACTCAGATGCAGCAGACATCATCGTAAGATGCAGGAGACAGAGCTTTGTTCGTGGTCATAAATCGACACTCGGATTCCCAGCTCTCTTCATTGTATGAAGCTCTGCAAAATTGAAGGCCAAAAGAGGGTTAGCTTTCTAGTAATTCAGAGACTGGGAATTTTCAAATCTTGATTAAGCCTTGACAGAGACTGGGAATTTTCAACAAATCATGTCACTAGCATGAATAATCGAAGCAGAATATTCATCCCAACTGCAATAAATCAGCTACCACTGTTTCCACAAACATACTCATTTAAAATATTCTGATAAGTTACCACATCAAATGTTGAGCAACTATTTCTCATCTGATCAAAAATATTTTCCACCTCTTTCATCAAACCCCTTGCAGACAGTTCCTTAACAAAAACGTCGAAGCTCTCCTTCTTAATCACAAACCTATCACCGATCATCTTCTCAAAGAGATCAATCGCCTTCTCTACGTTCCCATTCACACAGTTTGCTTGTATTAACAAACTGTACAACGAGCTATCAAGGGCATGGCCGTTTCGAATCATGTCATTCACAACAGTATCAATATCTTGCATCCTACCCTCAGCTGCAACAAGCCCGAATATCACCTCACTGTAAGATAAAAAGTTAGGGAGGCAACGCCATTGCACCATTTGGTTCAAGAAACGAATTGCTTTATCGAATTCTTGCAGCTTCGTATAACTCCTCAACACTGCATTACAGCTAGTTATGATTGGTAAAATGCCTCTACCCCTCATTTCTTTTAACATACCGGCTGCTTCGTCCGGCCTCCCCAATTTGCAGAACTCTATAGCAATCATTGAATATGACTTTAGATCAAGGCTCATACCAAGACTAACCATTTCTTTAAAATGTTTAATAGCTTCTTCAGATTTCCCAGCCATTGAATACCCCTTCAACAAGCTTGTGTGAGTTATGATGTTATCTCTCAACCCTGCTAGTCTCATCCTGCTCATCATCCTCTTTGCTTCGTCGAGCTCACCATTCGTGCACAGCCCGTTTATCAAAGCGTTGTAGGTTAGCTCATTCGGCTCGCAGTTTCTCTCACTCACCATTTCATCAAAGCACTTCAAAGCATTCGTTATCTCCCCTTTCTAGCAATATCCATTGATCAAAGTCGTGTAAGCTATAACATCGGGTTTACACGCTTCGTCTTCAGCCATCTGCTCTACTACTATTCTATGAGCTCTCTCCACTAACCCATTCTTGCACAAACCATTAATGATAGTGTTATAAGTCCTCAAGTTTTTTTCAGTCATTTCATCAAACAGTTTCTCTGCATCCTCCACCATTCCCACTTTACACAACCCTCCGATCATCGTTGTATAAGTCGAAACATCAGGTATAACAATGCTCGATTTTATCACAACATTCCCAAAATACCCCCAAGCATGGCTAACCTTATGAGCCTTAACAAGAACACCTAACAACGAATTGAAAGAAAACAAACACCGGCCAAATTCGTCCCTTTTCATCTGATCAAAAAGCTTCACGCACCATTTCAAATGCCCCAAATCGCCGTGGGATTTGATGAACTTACCCACCATGAAATCGGTAAACTTGTTGTGGGATTTCAACAAATCAGCTGCTAATGAGAACAGTTTGTGCGAGAGAAGCTTGTCGGCGATGGCAATGTAGCAGAAGTGGGAGTGGCTGTAATTGTTGGGATTCGGAACCGGATTTGAGGCCCAGTTGAGAAAGAAGAGGGAGTGATAAGGGTTTGATCTCCATGTCCCTCAAGTCTCCGGGGCTTTGCAGTAGGAGGCCCAACGGCGTTAATCCGTTGGCGTTTCGTGTTTCGCGTTCGATTATCGTGTTATTCATCAAGTACTCGACCAACAATTTAATAAGTTCGATTATCCGTTGGCGTTTCGTGTTTCTGCAAACATGTGTGCATAATGCAGATGCATATACTTTCATTAGCTTCATCATGTATGAAGAACAGTACTTAAACACTCTCTTATCAAATTAAACAAGTTCTATTGAAGCTACTTGAGAAATTAGAAGCATATATATAGTTGCACAAAATTCTTTGTTAGTGAAGCATAATGTCTAATACTTGAAAGTACATACATTATTCAAATTTTCATGAAAAAAACAGTAAAAGAATAGAATTAGTTATGTTAGTTATTTGCTCTTAACAATTCTCAATGCAGCTACTCTACAATCAACAATTTTTTTTATTTTTTTTTGTCAGAAAAAATAACTTTATTAATATATCTTGACCATGGCACCAGAGATGCCAAACATATTGCAGATAATAAAACCCATGAAAATCAACAACCAAATTTTGCTAAAATAATCTTCTTCTTTTTTTCTTTTTTTATTTTTTTTTCATACCTCAATCTGTTTCTTGGCAACTGCAAGATGAAGAACAGTATTTCCATTCTCATCCTTCCAATCCACCAACCGATTTTCTCTCTCCAAAAACTGCAATATCACCTTCATCGCCTCCGATCGATTGTACTTCACGCACAGATGCAGGCAGCTCTCTCCTGCGCCGGTCAGCGCCGCCTCGGCGGCCGGCTCCGCCCTCAGCAGCTCCTCCAAAGCCGCTGTCCGCCCCTTGATCGCCGCCAGATGCAGCGGGATCCGCCCTTCCGCATCCCGAACGCCGCACATCGAAGAATCCGCCGAAACCAGCTCCTTCACCATCTCCGCATTTCCCTTCGCCGCCGCCAAGTGGAGCGCCGACGATCTGCTCGAGTTCAGCGATTTTGAGAGCTCCGGGTTTGCGCTGAGCAGTTTCTTCGCGAATTCTAGGTGGCCTAAGAGCGCCGCCGCGTGGAGAGGGTTTTCCGGCATGGAAGAGATCTCCGGCGATCGGAGGATTTGGGGGTTTTCGTTTAGGATTTGCGATAGAAGCTTCTTGAGCTGAATCTGACTCGTTTGATCATCTTCTTCTTGTTTATTGAGATCTAGCAATCTCAGAAGCTCCATTTTCTCCCTTGAATGGAGCTCAGATCACAGATTCAATGAAGCCGCGATTTTCTTCAAGCCGCCATTGAAGACTATAGACTTGCTTCGAACGGTACGCAGAATATATATAAATAAATAAATAAATTCGACGAATAATCTTCTTATATATAATGATTCGAAAATGATTACCTCGCAATAAATATGATATTCTGCATCTAGAAAAGCTAATGGTAGTAGTTAGAAATGGTATAATTCTTAAAGGTTTGTATCTTTCTGGGTTAGGTTTGATCTCCATTTTTGATACTTGTTGAACTTTGAAGGTATCATGAATTGCTCACAACCTGTTCGACACTTGGTTTGTGTGAACATTTTCATACAAAGAACTTAAATATCTTAGATGTTTACACATTAATGAACTTAGATTTTTCAAACAATAGATTCACACACTAAATTCATAGAAATGTGATAGTACAATGACCTAAACTGGATATGATCTACTCCATTTCTTCTTGCATCAAAGCATAGGAAACTGCATATGCTACTCTACAGTTTCTTGAATTGATTCATCATTCATACAGTTTCTACCCCACCATTCTCATGACTCACCTCCACCAAATTCCTAAACCTCCTCGGCCTCCACACGAAAACTCCTCTGTTCTTGAGCCACCGATCGATCAACCTCGCCGTGTTCCCGACGAGCAGAATCCCCATCACTCCACACCACACGGCAAGCGAGATCTCGATCACGTGGCTCAACGATCTGCTGTCCTTCTTCGGAGTCACCACGACGATGGATATGGCGTAGGTCACTGCAACGGAGGAGACGGTCAGCCACATGATCATCATCAGGATCCACATGAACAGCGGCCGCCTGAAGGGCAGGCCGCTGATCAGGAGCAGGATGGTGCTGAGGGACGAGACGAAGGCCACCGTGTTGGAGCGCGTGAAGTTCTTGAACGCTCGGGGGTGGTTGTGGGCCATCACCGCCTCCCCTGCTCTGTGTAGAGGAGTGTTGTTTGGATTTGTGTAGGAAACTCTGTCGAGGAGAAATGGGTCTTTTTCGAGTAATTGGAGCAGAGCCTTTACTTCCACTCTTGCTGCAATGTCGTAGAGCTTTTCCATCTCTCTCTCTCTCTCTCTACATTATTTTCAGAGCTTATTGATTTGGGCTATAAGTTTATGGTCATCATAGGGTTGACTTGGGGGTTGACTTGTGCTTATAATATTCACACAGTTGAAGACTTGATCGCTGATGAATGTTTCAAGAAGATGAAGAGAAGTTACTGGGAAAAGCAGCTAAGACTAACACCAGTAAGGGTCCGATTTATAATATTTTCAAAATAAGCAATAATTAAGAATTTTCATAAACAAAAATGACAGGTTTTGAAAATATTATATACTCGATACAATAGTTACCCGAATTGATACATTACATAGATACAACAATACATATGTATTAATAATTAACTAACAAGGCATATAAACATGTAATATATATATTTTAATGTCTTTTTGATTAGTGTCTTTTTGATTTCGGCGTCCCTCACATCTCTTCTGCTGTGGATCAGAACATCCATTACTGTCATCCCCTCATCGTTTACAGCATTTGCGTCTATTCCACCCACACTTACCAATAGTGATACAGTCTGTTTCAAAACACAAGATCAATTGAAATGAGTACTCCTTTAGTTCAAGTAAGAGAATGAAATCAAATCAAGGGGAATGGTAACTATAACTGTTACTTATACCGAGTGTTTGGTTCAATAATAGAAAAGAATCACTTGTGAGATTTTCTTTCTTCTTGTTTTTTTCTCTATTTTGGGGGTAAGCGTTCATATAAAAGTGATGAATAACTCGTTACTCAAACCAAACAACACCTAATAGATACAATTGATTGATTCAATTCCAGACATCTTAGGAAATAAACCCCTCAAAATATGTAGTAAGTACATATAAATGGGTTAATCAATTGTCAAGAAACTAATTGTTTGTATATGCATGTGTTTCAAAATGTCTCCACCAATAACTAAACGTGATTTTCCGCATCAGACTCCGGCATTCCATGTGTGATATATACGAAGGATTATTTAAAAAGATTGACAAACAAAATACTATATACATACATACCTCGACTTGCTTCCCCGCTACAGCCAAATGCAGAACAGTGTTTCCATCGCCATCTTTGGAATTTAAAAACTCCGAACTACAAACACTACTCTTCACCATAACCCTAAGAGCCTCGAGCTGGTATCTTTTCACACACAAATGCAAGATGCTCTCCCCTCCTCTGCATGTTGCTGCTGCTTCAGGTCGAGCTTGAAGCAGCAGCAGCATGGCCCCAATGCGGCCTTTGGTGGCCGCCAGATGCAGAGGCAGCATCTGGTTGCATCTGGTTGCGATCTCGATGCATGCACGCTCGAGTGTCGACGCGTAGGAGGGCCTCCACTGCATCGGCATGACCTTTGGCCGATGCCAGATGCAGTGGAGACGATCCGTCCGAGTTGAACTCGTTCACCAGCTCGGGTTTCAACTCGACGATCTCCCTCATGAAATCCACGCGGCCTAGCATGGCCGCCACGTGGAGAGGGGTCTCGTTGAAACAGTTGACAGCAGCTCTATCAAGAATCAATGGATCATCTTTCAGTAGCTGCTGCAGTGAAGCGATGGATCCTACTCTTGCAGCTTCGAGTAGCTTTGTTTGCTGCTTCTCCATCTCTTTAATTTGATTTGCACATTTTCTCCATATTTTCTAACATGTGGCACCGAAACGACTTCGATCCGGATTCGCGAGTCAATAAGATAAAGAGAAATTTCTTGGGAACCACATAAGTTGTAATCAATCAACATTATTACACAAAAATCATATGGGAGTACATTTCAGTTCATATAGAATTGTTTTATTCATATTGACTAAACTTTTCTGAGTCGTTGGAATTATTATATCCGTCACTGTTGGGCCAACCTTTTAATGAGTGAAAAAAAATATAATTGGCAGTCCGACTGAATATCGGGCCGGGCTATATCTAGATGGAGTAATGATAAAGTTAAATGGGCCTGAAGAGAGAAGCTTAATCTTGACCCGGTTAAAAGCTTAACGGGTCTTGGCTGGCCCAATCAATTAGCACTCGAAAACATTGATATTTATTCATCGAATTAAATCAGTCAACTTTTGCTAATAATAATAATAATATCTTGCTTTTTTTTTTCCCTATCTATGACCTTTCCCATTGACATCATTTTCTCTCATGTTGTATATAGACTATAGAGTAATGCTATTTACGGATGACGTGACAATACTATAAATAAAGAAATTAATTAAAAAAAATCTTACTAAAAACAAATTCAACCATAAATAGTAAAACTTTATAACATGGCATTGACATATGGGTACGATGTGAGTAGGGGAGCATTTGTGATTGTATATATATACGGGTAATACCGAGTCTTTTGAGCAAGAAAGAAGACTTCACTACTACTTTCTTCTTTTTCTTCTTTGCATATATCCTTTCAAGAAATCTATCAGTAGCAATGATGTGTCTAGTCGCCGCAGAGGAAAACTCAGCAGCAGAAACCCACGTTCCCGCCAATACAGATTGGGAAATGCTCGACAAATCCAAGTTTTTCTTCCTCGGCGCCGCCCTTTTCTCGTCAGTTTCCTGCGCTCTCTACCCCATCGTCGTGCTCAAGACGCGGCAGCAGATGCTGCTGCACGCAATCCCCTGTTCGAGGATCGCGCGATCCATCCTACGCAGCGACGGCTGAAGAGGATTCTACCGCGGCCTGACCACTTCCCTGGTCGGGACCGTCCCCGCTCGAGCGCTCTACATGGGAGCGCTCGAGCTCACCAGAAGCAACGCGGCCAGTGTTGTTTCCGCGTTGCTTCTGGCCGTCTCGGGTTTTCCGAGGCAGGGGCCTCAGCAGCCGCGAAACGCGGCTGCTGGGTCAGCGCTGCCCTGGCAGCGCAGCTGGTCTGGAACCCAGTCGACGTCGTTAGCCAGAGGCTAATGGTTCAAGATTCATGCGCTCTCTCGTCGAGAAAATACAGTGGCGGAGTGGATGCCGTCGCGAAAATCGTGCGCGATAACGGGTGAGAGGGTTGTATAGGGGGTTTGGGGTATCTGTATTGACCTATGCACCCTCCAATGCCACGTGGTGGGTGTCGTATTCCGTCGTGCATCGAGGGATTTCGTGTAGAGTGGGTGGCGGCAGCGGGACGGGGGAGGTGGCAGTGCATGGGGTTAGTGCTACCTTGGCTAGCGGAGTGTCCGCATTGGTGACAATGCCACTCGACACGATAAAGACACGAACACAGATTCTCGAGAGAAGAGGAAGAGAATGTGGTGGATCCATTAGGGTTGTGGATATTTGGAGGGAGATGGTGAAGGAAGGTGGATTGGGAGCTTGTTACAGAGGATTGGGGCCGAGATGGGCTTCGATGTCGGTGTCGTCGACGGCCATGATCACCACCTACGAGTTCCTCAAGAGGCTTTCAACTAAGAATTAATGAACCATTGCTTGATCAAGCCATTCAAATTACGTAAATGTTGGACTCAAGTGTTAACATGTCCAAGATTCCTATTTTGTTTGTTTCACTATTTTAATTAGTGATGCATACTAGTGTATTATATGAGGGTCTAATAATCTTAAAAATTGTTCAATCTTGAGCCTATGTTCTTAATTAGATAATACTCCCTCTGTTTTTTTTAAGCGTCCTCATCATCAAATTACATATACTAAGAAAATATATAAATTTACCTTTTAACCTCATTTATTATTATTTTTTTTCTGAACACCAACTTATATATAGCATTAATTACAGGGTGAATTGGGAAGATTTTAGCTATTTTAGCATCAAATTTTGAAATATGACACTTAAAAACAAACAATAAAAATAGCACGTAGGACACCTAAAAAAAAAACACGGAAAGAGTAGTAATTAATACTATAAAATTCTAATAATTTGATCATTGTGCAAAAGTGGTGAAGGAGGGAGGTAGCATCTGCTCTTGGGCAATTGGCCTTACTTGAGTTGAAGAGGCAACTTTTACTACCCTTTACATAAAAGGCAAGCCATTTACGATTATCAACATTTCTATTGTGTTTCAAGTCTATTCTCGTTTCGAGGAGTCAAATCACCCTTTAATAAATAACTCTAAAAAATTAACAAAACAAAAAATCTCAATCTTTGTGTTCAACTTTTCAAAGAAAATCTAGTACTATCATATAAATTTCAATAGTTTATTGCACAAGTCTAGGAATATCATCACTATGTATCTATTTGCTAACTGAGCTAATCATAAGACAATACTAATGTCTAGAAATGGTAGTAGCTAAAATACATAAACTTAGTTCCTCAAATAAGGTGGTCACTCTTCAATAGTAATCTCTACAATTGGCAAAGAAACATTGTGATGTAATAAGGATGCTGAATCAGTTGAGCATGTGCCCCAGCTATCATCCTCGTTTAAGGGCATATGTGTTGATTGAGATTGATATTCAGGAATCTTCAGATGCTCGACATCAGTTTCCAACATATCCAACACTTTATTCATTGACGGACGATCATCTGGATTCATCTTTATGCACCATAATGCAACTATTGTCATCTTCCGAGCAAGATTCTGCACATCACTATCATTATTTTCATCAGCATTTTCAATTGCAATGTCCATGCCTTGATTGAAACGGTCATATATCCAACATGGGAAATACTTGCTAGAATCATCATTTTTTTCTCTGGGGTCTCTGTTTAAGCCCACCATTTCCATCAACAACATTCCAAAACTGTACACATCAGCCTTATAAGACACTCGGCCTATACCTCTGTTGATGAGTTCAGGAGCAACATAACCAATGGTTCCTCTTGCAGCGGTCATGGTCATCGTATTTTTCTCTATTAAGCAAAATTTGGCTAGACCGAAATCAGATACTTTTGGGATGAACTTATCATCAAGGAGTATATTATGAGGCTTGATGTCAAAATGCAAGATCTGAATGTCACACCCTCGGTGCAAATACTCAATCCCCTGAGCCACTCCAACCGCAATCTGAAATTTCTTGTCCCAACTTAAGGTGTTCTTATTTTCTCGATTGAAAATGTACTTTTCAAGAGAACCATTTGACATGAAATCAAATACAAGAGCACGCTTGGACCCTTGTGCACAATATCCAACTAGGTTTACAACATTGACATGGTGGATCCTTCCGATAGTCGCAATTTCATTGATAAAGTCTTGACCATTTGCTTTGGATTTTCCAAGCATTTTTACAGCTACATAATTGCCACTTCGGAGCTTTCCTTTGTAAACAGAACCATAACCACCTTCTCCTAATTTTTCTCGAAAACCTTTAGTCATCTTTGTTATGTTTGCGTAGGAGTATCTTATAGGGATGAGTTTGTTGTCACTTTGTAGGAAGGATTCTATAATCTCGAAATCTGACAAATGCCTTCTTCGAAATTTATAGATTAAAAAACACACTAGGATAGGGAATGTGATTAACCTTGGCGCACAAACCATCATGATGCTTGAAAAGAAGCCTGAGATGAGATGGAATGCAGTGAAAGTGATTTATGTGTGTACTGATGAAATCATAGTAGAAACTTATTCTATTACATCTGAGATGAGATTGAATGCAATGCAACTGATTTATGTATGTACGGATGAAAACATATAGTAACTTATTCTCTCATAGTAATCTAATATTCATATATCTTTGATACATCTCCACATTTACGATAATGCCATCTCACAATATAATGCATTTTATATATTAGAACAATGTATCTTTGTCTTATGCATTTTTTTTTATGATAGCTAGGATAGAACTTGCATATTTAATCTCAAGAGTAGATTATGAAAAAATCAATTATTCACATTAAATTCTTATCTATGCCACCTAAAAGGATTTCTAATCTTAAAATTAAGCTAAAGTTTATCTAATTTTGGCATTGATAAATATTACGCATATTGTTGGTTTTTATATGCGTAGCAAGTGCACGTACTGAAGAAGAATGGATAAAAACATCCTCATTCAGCTTAATATATACTAGATCACAACATATTATATTACAGAAATTTAGAGCTCACCGGTACTTAGCGCATCGCCTCCAAAATCTGCAAAATCACAATTACAAACACCATAACTAAAAAGAAATTACAAATTATAGGATAAGGCAAGTACTGAAATTAAAGAGGCAACACACTTGTCTAAAGTATATATATTGTAAACATTAATGATATTCTGTCATAATGTGGCCGACCACACATTGTCATTCTTCATGATATACATAATTCAAAAAATAATAAATTAAAGTTATAATCAATTCTTTTTAAATGTTTCTCAGAGATTGTTCTTAATTACTTTTTAAATTTAAATTTAAAATATTTTCTCTTCCAAATAATTATATATTTTTTCTCTCAAATAAAAAAATAACAAATTCTTTAATGTAGTCACAATCATCATATAACAAATGGTTAATTTGTTAAAAATACATAAATTATATCACTTTTTGAATATTAATTACATATTAATTTTGCATAAATACATAGAATATTATATATTGATATCAATTATGATCGGCTACATTATGGCCGAATAGCATTACTCATAAACAATAAAAATAAAAAAGAAAATAGTAAAAAAAAAAATTATCGTTCGTATGTCAAGTAAGCATAGAAATCTATAAATGAAGAAGTGCTCACCGTAGAACCAGTCAAAACCCCGACCTGCAAAAACAACATGTACAAGATTATTTATTTATTAATTTATTGAGAAAGAGAGAGAATTAAAATAGAGAATTAACGAGATTAAAGGACGAGAATGAAAAGTAATTTGAAGCTCAGCTACTATACCATATAATCTATGGTAGTCCGATTGATAGCCAATGAAACATAGGAGACCCACTACAGCCGTGAATCCAATGAGTACAGGACGGCCCACCGGAGCACATAACATAACTGAAAAACATTTTTCACCAAATTAGAAACTCTCTTCTGTTCAGATAATAATAATGTGTATTCATTTTATATCAGAAAATCGATGAATGGAAATTAAGAAAGTGTGAAATAAATATTTTATAAATTATAAATTAAATGGGCACCTAGAATGATTGGAATAATAAGGAAAGGGCCTGCAGAAAAACCAGAGTAATCGAGGATTATATATACAGTATGTCAATATAATTGGAAGTCATGAACAGTTTAAGAAAGATGTATGCCATTAATATACTCCAAAAGGAAAGGAAGGAGTGTGAGAAGTACTCATGAGAAAATGCTTACTATAAAGTCTGTTGGCGAAGACATCTGTATATTGTACTGCATTAATCAATAATAACACAAAGTAAGATTAAGGAGTTGGTAAATGTGTAATTAAATTAAAGGCATACTAATACATATTCACATCAACTTGTGTAAATGAATCAGCTAATTACTAAGAATTGATGAGAACCCACAGGCTTCATATCCATTCTCCACATCCAAATAGAGAATAAATTAGCAACAAATACCCAACACAAACTTAAATACTATATGATGATCTTCGATTCTTACACCACGTTCGGAGTAATTGAGATACTCCGCGGTAGCTGTAACTGTCAAATTCGAGATCAAATCCATACAAGAGAGATTGGTGGATTTGTGAAAGCGAAACGTTCTTCATATAACGTCCCTTCGTTAGCAACCAGGACTTGAATTCCGGCCAAGACGTCATCAGTACAAGGTCAAATTCGCACATATGTGGCAAGTCTCGGGCAAACATGCCGACCATTACATAATGATATGTAGTGGAATTAGAGGGAGGACAAGGATGAGTAATATCTGTAAAGTGTAGTAGTAGGGAAGTATCATTCAAGGGACTTGGGCAGCTTATAACATTAATAGCGATGCCTCTAAAAGTATAGGAGTAGTCATAACCAGAAAGGAAATCAGAGGAAAATGAGTAGATGGGAAAAGAGCAGATGTCGTTACTGTTAATGGAAGCATCAGCAAGCCTGATGGTGTGGTTTAGGTAGTTGATGTCTTTCACATAGTATTTTTGAGAGTTTAGATGGAAAAAGGCGACCTCGTTCTCGCACACTAATTCTAATCCGCGGTCGCCGCAGTGGAGGGGATCGTCCTTGAGGCGGAGAGGGTAACTAATATTGGTGAGTACGCCGCAGGAAGAAGGGGTGCAGCTATTATTTGCAGCAGCAACACAAGCTTGGAAGAAAAACTGGAGTGAGAGTGAGGTGAGAATGAAGAAGTATTGAGTAAGAATTTTGATCATCTTTGACTCAATTGATTAAAAATTAATAAGGCTGGGGTGGGGGTAGTCGAGCTTTATATAGCCTTAAAAGCACATGCCAAAACAAAGACTTAAAAGGGTGTTCGGCTAAGTTTATAATTAAACTCCTTAAAACAACTTATAAGATGTTTAACAACTTATAAGCTCAAGAAATGTGTTCGGCAAGATAAGCTTCTTAAGAGCTCATAAACTTCAAAAATAAATTATAAGAGTTTATAAGCTCCTTCTCCCCAGCTTATTTTTTTTACATCTTATATACGTTCTTCAAACATCTTATAAGCTCTTATTATTGCTTATAAGCTATTTAAAATAATCTTAACCAAAATCCCCCGGTCTTTAATAAAATAGAGACTTTATATTCCACTTATTCTTGTTTTTACAAAACTATCCCAACCTTTGAAAAATATCAAAAACGCCCAATCTATTTAGGATGTGTTCTCTTTGATGGAAAAAGTGGGAAAAGAAAAAACTTACATCATTTTACACATTTTCTCTCATATTCTTTTTGATGGATGATTTTCCGTGGGTAGGGGACAAAAGTTTTGTTGGACAGCTCTTTTCCCACATTTTCACTTCAAATCATGATAATGTTTTCTCATATTTTTCACCTTAGAAAACATATGATAAAGCAAATAGGGGGACCACTATGGGATAAAAAAAATTCATCATTTTCTTATCTCTGATTTTCATTTTCCAATCAAAGAGAACACACCTTAAGTTTTATCATCAGTGTATCCATCCGAGAGCCAGAACAGGCTCTTTGATTAATTACTAGAGGAGGAGATTAATTTGTTTGAATTGTGTGAATGACGAAACTCATAATAAAAATTAAAAAAAATCAATGCCCGGATGTTATCCTCTGTCCCAAACTTGGTGTTCCAACTGTGTCCCAAAATTTAATTTCTACTAGTTTTATATTATATTATATTATATAAAAATAAAAAATACTACTCCTAATAGACATAATAGACATTTATATGTAAAAAATTAATTTTTTTAAAAAAAATTATATACCCTAATTAAATGCTAAAAAATAAATACAAACCCTAATTATATAGGTCAACCCTTGAAAATAATCATGAAATTAAACTAAATTATTATAAAATAAATTTATTAAAAAATATATAAAAAACTAATAGAGGTCACGATTTGGACACAGTTGGAACACCGAGTTGGGGACAAAGGATTTCAAGTCATCAACGCCCTGTGCATGTAAAGTTTGACATTTACACAAGAAGGAACTAAAATACATTATTTCCATTACTCTTTAATTACATTAGTGCTTAATTACATTATTTAAAATACATTATTGTTTAATTACGTTATTAATTTCCATCTAAATTTATCTTTATTTTATGCCTATAACCCGAAGCCATACTATGCCACTCATATATTTGTAATAGTACATCGATAAAAGTTAAAAAAAAAAAAAATAGTACTTTCGATTTATATTTTTACTTAGTATTTTCGCAATGCTCTTTCACTCGGTGTCTGTGGTGCAAACTTGTCTACTGACAAAGAAAATAGTTATGTGTCTACGACTACCTACTGTGACGAATGACGATGATATATTTAAATAAATTTATTATAAATATATCTTTCAGAAATAAATTTAAAAATATCTAAATTAATAAAAACTATTAATGCGGCAACGACTTCAGGGATTCGCGAGTCAATAAAATATTGAGAAATTTCTCGGGAACCACATAAGTTGTAATCAATCAACATTATTAGACAAAAATCATAGTACATTTCAGTTCATATAGAATTGTTTTATTCATATTGACTAAACTTTTCTGAGTCGTTGGAATTGGAATTACTATATCCGT
>CM038118.1:11993809-12044454 GCA_001642375.2 Mentha longifolia
AGGTTAAATAACCGATGTGGAACAAGCCTTCATTACATTATTCAATGTAATCTCTCCACTTCAAGTAACTAGCTTTGAACAATTATTTCTCACTCACCAGAAATGGTTTTGAGTAGATCACGGTCATCTACTCGAAATGTAGATCGATCCTACGACATTTATTTCCTCCAAAATTAAATGCTTGGTTACAAGAAATGCACTCGAAATTTTTTTTAAAAAAAACATATTTTCTTAAAACATTGTTCCAACATTACTGACTTTGGTTTTGATAGCAATATGTCATGAATGATTTTCTTGAACAATGCATCCCTTTGTCTTGAATAGGATTATAAAATATTATGTGGTTGGTTCTTGGGTTGTAAACTTTATCATAATGATACAACTTGTCTTTTGTTAGTTTTTTGTCATCTGGATGCTACTTTATTTGTAGAACTTCTCTTTATTTTAATCGAGTTGCCTTTGCTTATGTTTCTATTTTTTCATAGTTTATTTTAAACTCATGTTACTTTTGAATATGTTTTCATTTTTTTAATAGTATTTACGCCAATCCTAGCCCATTTAATTTACTACTTCCCGTAAAAGAAAATATTTAAAAAATTCATTTCAAAACCCATCATCGAGAAGCATGAAAAATGCATGCCGAAAAGAAAGGGCTCAGTATCTCTGAGACGGAGTTAAATAAAATATATTGTAGATTTTGAATTTATTAAGATTAGGTATATCATAGTCGGATTTTGAGATTAAATTATCTATTTTTGGCACATATATGTCATCTTAAACGGACTACCCAAAAAGGCATACATGTCATAAACGGCATAGATAAAGTCTTAAATTGTACTCGAGATATAGTAATATTGAAAATTGTACTGCGCTTCGAAAGGAATACATATCCAATGTTCTAAAGACGCTAAACGCTAGTAGGGCGGTGGAGTGGGGGATTAGCATCTAGGCGGCTAGACGGGCTAGCCGATTAGAAATATTATGCATATTTTTTAATATTTTTACCCAATGTTAAATAATATCAACATGTATTACTTGTAATTTAATTTTTCTAATTCATGATATAAAAAAAAAAGTTAAAAACATAAAATATGTTAATTAATAGTTCAAATGCTATAAACTTAGTAGTTCTACATAAAGATATTTCAAAATTAGCTAGTCTAGGAGGAAGCTTACTGAGGTTTGGAGACATGAGACCTGCTTTGCTTTGTAATTTGTTGAGTTTGATGGTTGACACTACTGGTGCCGGGTTTTGGTGGAATAAAATTTGCTTTGCTCGATCAAAAAAAATAAAGATATTTCAAAATTAATTTTTTTTAAGCCTAATTAAGAAATAGCCTGCCCAGCACGCCTAGCTCGCTTAGCCGCCTAGATCGTGTAGTCGGCTTGCCTAGGCGGCAGACTTTTTATTGCCGCCTAGAATTTCCGTCTTGCCTAAAATTGAGGCGCTCAGTGTACGTCTAGTGTCTAGACGGCGCCTAGGCGGTCGCGTAGGTCGATTTTTAGAATAATGAGTATACTAAACCTCTTTTAAGAAAAAAGCACTACTTTTTTTGTTTGTTCATTAATTTTCTAAAAGAATCTTCTTTGATTTTGGATATGTAACACATCACACCGAGTCACCAACTATAGCTTTGTACGACATGCTCGGGACAATTAAGAAAATGCACAAAACCGAAATTATAAAAACTTCTCAATTTCATTAGTAATATCTAGGGATGTCAATTTAGCCCGAAACTCGTGGGTTGGTTCGAGTAACCCGAGCAAAAGGCGGGTTATGGTTGAATATTTTCAACCCGAAAAAGTTTTCAACCCGAACGGGCCAAATCGAATAACTCGAATATCATATTCAGATTTTGAGATTGTAGGTATTATTTTAATAACATCTTTCATGGGTAAAATAATAAAATAAACAAGATCCAATTTATAGAAATTTCATTATAAAGTTAAATTAAATAAGCTGATGAAATGTGGATAATGGGCAGGACGGGAATGGTGACAATTATCCCGTGGTTAAGTGAAATAAGTGGCCCAATAATAGGCCATAATTTTTTGCAATTCAGAGATTAATTAGGGAGATTTTAAACATAGCCACACTTTCTCTCACCATAGCCCTCAAACAAAATAAAATTAAAATTAAATTTCAATGTACTAATATACCCTTAAACTCTAATTAGGTTCTAATTTATAGCCCCCAAATAACCGTGTACAATAACAGATTCGCAAGATTCGTATATAAGAAGAGCAAATAATTGAATATATCTATAGCCTCTTGAAGAACACAAACGGCAGGAAAAGATGAAAGAAGAACGAAACCACGATGAAGAACAATCATGCTCTGAAAATACAAGAATGTGCGTCTATCATTGCCAATACTTACTACGATGTTCATCTTTGTTTGTCATCATATTTTTTCTAGTTTCCAATGTTCGTGTGCGCGCGTAATGATGCAGACTTCTAAATAATTTGAGATAGAGAGGTTGGGTTAGAAAAAAGAAATAAATGGAAAATCTATGCACGCAACAGAAGTTCGAATGATGAAGCCGCTGTTATTAGGGAGAATTAATTTACATCGAGCACAATCAATGAGGAAATGTTCTGCAAATCCAAATGGCTTTAGAGAAATGCCTCGCATGGACTTTGATGATGCTGTATCCACACCAAAACTCATTGAGGAAATCCAAAATAATGTTGTAACCAAGCTTTTCTTAAAAAGGGTAGTCGCAAGAGCTTTGTTGCTCAATCAAGTATTCTAAGAGTGAAGGCCTCAAAAGAGCTTCTGAGCTTATACACGATAAAGAAGAATCTAATTAGAATTTAAGATTGAGGGCTATATAAGGGTATATCAGTACATTGATATTTATTTTTATTTTTATTTTATTTAGGGGGCTATGGTGAGAAAAAAGTGTAGCTATGTTTAAAATCCCCCTTAAATTATCTATTTTTGTCACATATATGTCATCTTAAACGGACTACCCAAAAAGGAATACATGTCATAGTCCATCTAGCGTATAGACGGAGCCTAGGCTGATTTTTAGAATAATGAGTATACTAAACCTCTTTTAAGAAAAAAGAACTATTTTTTTTGTTTGTTCATTAATTTTCTAAAAGAATCTTCTTTGATTTGGATATGATTCACATCACACCGAGTCACCAACTAGAACTTTGTACGACATGCTCGGGACAATTAAGAAAATGCACAAAACCGAAATTATAAAAACTTCTCAATTTCATTAGTAATATCTAGGGATGTCAATTTAGCCCGAAACTCGTGGGTTGGTCCGAGTAACCCGAGCAAAAGGCGGGTTAGGGTTGAATATTTTCAACCCGAAAAAGTTTTCAACCCGAACGGGCCAAATCGAATAACTTGTCACCCGATAGGGTTGGCCTGACAAGTTGGCAGGTTGACCCGATAACACGAAATTTTTTCATTACTTAGTTGTAAAAGTTCATTACTTTGCTTCAAATGTTGAAGTTTATGTCTTGATTTAAATATTTGTGATAATATTATTATTTTCTATGCTAAGTCATGTACTCATCATAAACAAATTTATGCTAAGTTGTGCACAAAATAATAAAAACGATTTACAATCATATTTTCACATCTCAATTAGTTACTTATTACTCCCTCCGTCCCAATTCATAGTCTTGTTTCTTTTCGGCACGGGATTTTAGGAGAGCGTATTTAGAGATAAAGTGTATTGTTTGATATGTTAATGTAAATTTTATTATTTTAAAAACAGAGCATCATAGATGTATAAAAATATATTGATGTCCGATCTTAAATGAAAGATCGTATCAAGACCTTTAATTTAGTATAAAAAATGTAAAAATCGGAGAACAAACGAGCAAGTTATGATAGTTTAAACTTTTAGAATTTGAATTATATTGGCATACATGCTGAAAGTTGAGTTGATGATGAGATGATTAATGGGCTAATTTTTTCTATTTTAGGAAGCATGACTATTGAATTGGGACGACCCAAAATAGCATACAAGACTATTGAATTGGAACGGATGAAGTAATATATATTATGTGAGTTGGAGTCAAATAATACGAGAAACAGTTCATTAGTTGATATAACATGACTTATTTATTTCTTACAAAATTACGATCTTTAAAAAAAATTATACATTTTTCTATTTTCGTCAACGTTTTGACCCGATGGGATAGCCCGAGCCTGGATGGTTTAGGGCTAGGGTTAAAAAATTTCTAGCCCGAAAAAATCCAGCCCGATTCGACCCGGACAAAATAACCCGAAACCCGATATAGCTGACCCGAAATCAAACGGGTTGACCCGATTGACATCACTAGTAATATCCCATTTTCTACTCGTATATGTTGGAATTGGACAAGTAACATAAGTCCGATTCGGTTCGGATGAAACTAAAAAACCAAAGCTTTAGAACCGATCCCCGAAAATAATTCGGTTTTCTTTAAAAAATTGATCCGAACAAATGTACCAAAAAATCGGTCCAAATCAACCAAAATTACAATGGTTTTGTTCAGTTATATGATCCGGTTCGGTTTTCTTATCCCATAGGTTATACTGTACCGCATTTATAAGAAGATCGTCTCTCTCGAAAACCTTGCCCTATCCCCTTTCTCTTCTCCGTCTTCGCCGTCTCAACCTACATTCAATTCCTCGCTTTCACCCCTTCATACTCTGCTCCAACCTTGCTGATTTCGAGGAGGAGAGATGTTGGACATTAATCTCTTTCGCGAGGAGAAGGGCGGCGACCCTGAGAAAATCAGGGAATCGCAGCGCCGTCGTTATAAGGACGTCGTTGTTGTTGATCAGGTGATTGAGCTCGACAAGGCTTGGAGGCAGCGTGAGTGTCTAATCCAGATTTTTCTGATTCACATCGTGTAGAGGTCTGTACTTTTTACTATTTTTGTGGATTTATAAAACTCGGGTTGTTGTGTGGATTTAGGGCAATTTGAGTTGGATGGGCTGAGGACCTCCGAGAACAAGATACGCAAAGCAATTTCTCTCCTCAAAATGGTGAGTCTTCTGTTTCGTTTTATCTCTGTTTTGCAACTCTTTCGATTGTTGTCTATCGCAATTTGTTGTTAGAAAGAATGCGATGCTTCGAGGATAGAAAATATGAGTTGATTTGTGATGGCATGTTTCTGGAATAAGTAAATATAGTGTCGATGAATATCAGATTTGGATGGTTTTCTAATTGCATTGCTATTTGCTATTCTGTTTCCCTTTTAATATTTGCTTATGAGTGCAATTTGTGTTTTTTCTTACAGTAGAAAATATTTTTATTGCAGTATGATAGATATGTAGCGGAAGTGAAAAGACAAGGAAATTTTAGGATGGATACAACTTAACAGCATTAAGAAGTGATGAGTTTTATGTGTTTTCATTTGCTTGACTTAAGTGTCTTACTGTTAATTTGGAAGTCTGGAGGAGATGCAAGATCTTTGATCAATAGTACAGTAGAAAATGGAGAACTGACCGGACAGAAGGAGGCCGAGGTGCAGGCTGCTCTAGTAGCATTGCAGTCTAAATTAGGAGAAATTGGAAATCTAGTGCATGATTCTGTCCCTGTCGACAATAACGAGGTATGTTCTGAGGTCTTCTCATTCTTCAGAACTTGCATGCTCCCATGCTGGATGATGTTTTAAATAAATGTGACATATCTCAGGACAACAATCTTGTTATACGATCATGGGGAGAAAAGAGGATGGAACCAAAGCTGAAGAATCATGTGCAGCTTCTTGAGCTTCTTGAAATTGCAGATTTAAAGAAAGGTTCTCACTTTACATAAAAAACATTTAAGAGGAAATTCCTTGAACCGTTGAAGTTGGTTCTTTATGAGTTTCCTGTGTATGCAATATGCATTACATGATGAGATTATTGACATTTTGTCGCTCTTCTGTTCGCTTATGTTTTTATAGTGTTTTAGTTTAGTATCTTGAATATGTACCACTTAATAAGTGCTCCTTTCCATTTTTTTTGCTTTTCGAAATTTAAAAAAAAAGAAAAATAGAACAGGAAAAGAATGTGGATTACTAGTTGTTCCAATAAGATTTTGCTAGTGAAATGGTAGATGCTGTGTGCTTGCCGCAGCAGCGCAAGCCATAAATATCGTGAGTATGTTGGTGAATGTTAGTTTATCTGTAGGGCCTTTGAGGTTTTCCTTTGAGTTGCGTTCATGGTGCTTAGTCGCTATAGTATTACTTACATTTTATTATCAATTGCAGAGTTGAGAAGAAGGGCAGAAAAATGAACAAATCAAACATATTGCTTCAGCATCATTTATTAGGCTTAGCTTGTAGCCTTGTATTCAGTTTTTTTAGCTTATATAGTGGTATTCTATGTTTTAGGTGCAAATGTTGCGGGACATAGAGGATTCTATCTCAAGGGGGTTGGAGTGCGGCTTAATCAAGCTTTAATCAACTTTGGGCTCGACTTTTTAGAGAAGAAGGGATATATGGAGTTGCAAACTCCTTTCTTCATGAGGAAAGATATTATGGCTAAATGTGCCCAGTTGGCTCAATTTGATGAAGAACTTTACAAGGTAACCTTATCTTGAATAGCTTAAGAAATTTGTACAACGTTTTGAGCCTAAAAACTGGTTGATTGAACCATTCAGGCACAACATCCAAGTCTAATGGCCACCTTTCAAAATTATGGTCAAAATTCTGGAGAAGACATCTAACAGATGAAACATGTAGTTCATATTGTCTAGAATCGAAGTTTATTGCTAATAATTATGTCTAGTAGCTTGGTATTCTTAAAAGTTTGTTTATCTGTATACTTTTATTTCAATCAAGTAAGACCCTTCTCATACTTTTGCCGCTCTGAAAGAGTTTGCGATTGATTCAAGGCTGTATTTATGCAATTTATTGTTCACAAATCAAAGTTTACAGTATGTGTGTGCAATTGGATCCCATGTTTGAAATATTAAACATAATAATTTGGCCTTTGTTTTTTGTCTAACAGGTTACTGGGGAAGGAGACGACAAATATCTGATAGCTACTGCTGAACAGCCTCTTTGTGCATATCATATTGATGATTGGATTCATCCTACCCAACTGCCTTTGAGGTGTGATCTATGTAACAGAAAGCCCCAATCTGATCGCTTTATCTTGATTTAATCTTATGTAAGCTTATACTCTTCCTTTTTAGCTATTTCATTTTATATCTGACCGACCTTTTGGTTTCCTTTAGATATGCAGGATATTCTTCCTGCTTCAGGAAAGAAGCTGGTTCGCATGGTCGAGATACTTTGGGTATTTTCCGTGTTCATCAGTTTGAAAAGGTTGAACAATTCTGTATGACTAGCCCGATTGCAGATGATTCGTGGGAAATGCATGAAGAAATGCTGAAAAATTCTGAGGAATTCTACAGGCTGGTATCTTTTTTAGTCCCCTGTTCTGATTTGTTTATTTTTCAATCCAGCACAATAAATCTGGTTACCTTGTGGTTGTCCCTTAAGATTCTATGCTTCTAAGTTCTGACTGAAGTTTGTGAAATTATTACCGTGAGCAGCTAAATATACCCTATCAAGTTGTTTCCATCGTCTCTGGTGCACTGAATGATGCTGCTGCAAAGAAGTATGACTTGGAAGGGTGGTTTCCAGCATCAAAGACTTACAGAGAACTTGTTTCCTGTTCAAATTGCACCGATTATCAGTCCAGAAAACTAGAAATCCGATATGGACAAAAGAAGGTGGGCTTAGCTTGTTCTACTATCTGTGCAATATTTATATTTATATTTATACATTGCTGTAAACGAATCTTTGGTGCCGAGGATACTGTCAACTCGAAAGGAACTGACTCTATGATATTGTTGCAGAGTAATGATAAGACTAAGGAGTATGTGCACTTGTTGAACTCCACACTGACAGCAACTGAGCGGACTATGTGCGCCATCCTTGAGAACAACCAGAAGGAGGATGGGGTCGACATTCCAGAGGTTCTTCGTCCATTCATGGGCGGGAAATCCTTCATTCCTTTCGTCCCCCCTACCAAAGGGAAGTTGATGGAGAGATGAAGCGGTGCACCTCTTCCTTGAAACGTGGGAAATGTGTGGAATAATCAAAGAGTTACTATTTTTTCCTTTAGTTTGTAATTTATCTTGTGGCTTTTGGTTTTATTGGACTTTATTCCCTATTATATATATGGGGTGCTCCTTTAATCTATTACAATATTTAAAAACTCAATAGTTGAGAAAAAATACACGTTTGCCATTTTCTTGCCTAAATGTAGGGGAAGTTTATTTATTTATTTATTTTTTGTTTTTTTGTTTTTTTGTTTTTGGAATGCCTGGACCATTGTGTAAAGCGCCTAGCTATGCACCACTGCCAAACAAAAAGAAACATGAAGCGCATGAATTCATGTGATTTTCTTGAAAATTTCTCATTACTTGCTCGCAACTAATTTACTATCGGTCACAAATTTATGAGTGCTACTACAATTGCAATTTTTCACTTCTTTTATAGGAATTTTAATTGCAGATGAAATTATTCAAACCAAATAAATAAAATTTAAAATAGGCAATACTTAAAGTAGTTACTTTGATATATCAGATCTAAATATTAGTTACTCATATAAAAACACAAGAACTAACAACTCTTACAAATTACTCATGAATATATGAATATGCGACTCTTGTATTCGTGAAAATTAACCTTGAATACACGAACACAAGAATCCACGATTCATCTATTCGTGAAAATTAACATTGAATACCCGAATACATGAGTGGTGTATTCATGTATTCATGAAAATTAAGCTTGAACACACGAATACATTAATATACGAATGCACGAATACAAGAATACAAGAATACAAGAAGTAGGTATTATTTGTGTTTTTTATATGCGTGACTAGTATTTGAGTTTGCTATATCAAAGTGGTTACTTTTAGGAATTAACTCAAATTTAAAATTATACATGTGTGTGTGTGTTTAATATGTTTTTTTGCATGGATGAATTTTCTTGAATTATGCTCTGCACTACCACGAGCATGTATTCCCAACTGTGACATGTGGCAAGCTAATTGATAATTCTGTGTAGTCTGCTGAAGGACAACCAATAACACCATCATTTAAAAAATAAAGTTGAGCTCTTGCAATTGTATTTCATATAATTTTAATTTGGGATAGCATTACAGCATTTGCATCCAATAACCGGTTAATGAAATAGACCAATCTCAAATGTTGAAGCCAAAACTTAAATTCAAAATGCATGCCTCCTACATTTGCTTATAAATATCAGTATACAATTACTTTCAACTCACCTCACTTTTAATTCTTACAAAGAATATGTATACGGATTAAAATTTCTAATTTTTTTGGGAACATTCAACTTTTTTTAAGAAAGCACAATATGTCTCTTCTCCAAATACCTTTTCTACTTCTCCTTTCTTTCGATAAACATTTTTTATATATGCTTGAATTTCTTTCTCTCATCCACTCTTTTATATGCTGCTTCATGTAGTTTCTTTTTGTTTCATTTTCCTTATGCCATTTTTACATACTTTTACTTTTAGAAATTAGAATAATTTATGGGCTTAGAATAATTAATTGCCCAGGTGATATTGAGGAGAGCTTATATCTATCTATACTTATATAAAAAGAGCCTTGAGTACTTAATGTAGATTGCCTATTATATCCTTGTAGTATTTTAAATTTAAGGACAATTATGTAATTCTATATCATGCATTTAAATATAGTATATATATATGTATAAATTTTAAGTATCGTATTTACCTTATTTATTATTTTAGTTTGATTTAATTTTTTTAGTACTTAATGTAGATTGCCTATTATATCCTTGTAGTATTTTAAATTTAAGGACAATTATGTAATTCTATATCATGCATTTAAATATAGTATATATATGTATAAATTTTAAGTATCGTATTTACCTTATTTATTATTTTAGTTTGATTTAATTTTTTTTTATAGATGGTAAGTATATATATAAACGTATAGATATGAACTATGAAAACTCCAAACTCTTCACAATATTAAATTTACTTTAGCAACAAAAAGAAAATGTAAAATATAGTTGCTTAAGTATATATATTTTTGTTAGAATTGCCTTATTTCAATTGAATTTATTTTTTAATTTAATTATTTATTATTAAGTTATTTTACCAGTATTATGAATTGGATTTGTGAAATTCCATAATTAAGGTAAAAAAAAAATATATCGTAATAACGAATTCATTTGTATTTGTGAAATTCAATAATCAAGGTTAAAAAATAGAGGAAATACCTCCATATACCCCCTTAGACTTAAGGAAGACAAATTTTACCTCAAACTTAACAAAATACAATTTATACCCAACTTTGAAGTGGATGGACAAAAATACCCTCAACTTCTATTCTTTCCTATATTTCATCTCTTATATTTCCACTGTTTTTATATGCATTTTCTTCTCTCTTCTTCTCTCTTATTCTCTCATCTCCTGTCTCCCTTTCTCTATCCTCTCCACTCTTTCTTTCTCTGCTCCAAAAAATCATGAGAAGCAGCCGGAGGATGAGATCCAGATTCCGGTCACCATCTTCGGAGTTCTCAAGTCCCTTGCGGCGACGGATCTGGACTTGTACAGCCCGCAGCATGTGGCGACGACATCCTCAAGCTCCTCGACTCCTCAAGCTCCCCGGCCGCTGGAGACCGCCGGAGCTCGCCGTCGCATCCCTCTATCTCCTCTCTATTTCAGATCTGGGCTATTTGGAGAGAAAGAGAGAGGTTTTTGGAAACTAGGGTTTTGTTGCTGTTGTGGCCATTTTCCAGCTAAATCCGAATACTTGTGGTGCAATTGACTACTGGGTTTTGTTCTCCTCGAAAAGACGAAGAGATGAAGGGGTAGCTTGATCATTTTGATGGAAAAACGAGGGAGAAACACGCCGGAAAAGATGAAGCTATCGGAAAATCGCGAGTTGTACGGTAAGAATGGTAAAAAATGGTAAGAAATCAAATAATAGGTAAGAAATCGCGAGTTGTACACCGGTGGTAAGAAATGGTAATAAATGCAAATTGTGAATCTATACACGTGGTAAGAAATAGTAAGAAATGGTAAGAATTGAGGCTGCCAAGTGTGAAGATGCAATTCTTACCTTTTATATGTAATAAATAATACAATTCTTACCTTATATATGTATGAATTGATGCAATTCTTACCACATTTTGTATATATATTTTTTATGTGGTACATCATATGTATGAATTGATATTATTTTTATCATATACCACTCAATACTCAATACATAAGTATTTCGTAAAAAATTATACCACTCATAGATATAGTTATATAATTACAACTTTAGAAAACAATGTCAAATCTTAATGCATACAAAAATAGTATTGAAGTAAAAAAAACATGCAAATTCGTCTCATCTATAAGTACGAATTCATTCAGTTCTTACTATATATAAGTACGAATTGATGTCATTCTTACCATCAATTAAACCATAGCATCAAATTCCATAATACACAACAAAAAAAATGCTCAAATCGCGAGTTGTGTACGGGTGGTAAGAAACAATGTCAATTCTTATATATATATCTCAAGAATTTGATCATTAATTACATAATCATACATAAAAATATGCCCATTGTTTTCGTCGATGTAAATCTAGAGAGAAATGTACCAATTATTACATATAGATCGCAAGAATTTGATCATTTCTTACACATGCATACACAAAAAAATGTCAATTGTTTCTTCGATATTAATCTAGATCGAAATGTATCAATTCTTACAAATAGATCACAAGAATTGGATCACTTCTTACACATTCACACACACAAAATTTGTTAACCGTTTTTTTAATGTTAATCTAGATATAAATGTATCAATTTTTGACATATAGATCGCAAGAATTGAATCATTTCTTACATAATCATGCACAAAAAATTTGCTCGCCGTTTCTTCAATATTGTAAGAATTGATACATTTCTATATGTAAGAATTGATACATTTCTTTCTAGATTAACATCGAAGAAAACGGTGGACATATTTTTTGTGTATGATTATGTAAGAAATGATCCAATTATTGCGATCAAATATGTAAGAATTGATACATTTCTATCTAGATTAATATCGAAGAAAGGGTGGACGTATTTTTTGTGTATGATTATGTAAGAAATAATCCAATTCTTGTGATCTATATGTAAGAATTGATACATTTCTATCTAGATTAATATCGAAGAAAGGGTGGACGTATTTTTGTGTATGATTATGTAAGAAATAATCCAATTCTTGTGATCTATATGTAAGAATTGATACATTTCTATCTAGATTAATATTGGAGAAACGGTGGACATATTTTTTTGTATGATTATGTAAGAAATAGTTCAATTTTTGCGATCTATATGTAAGAATTGATACAATTCTATCTAGATTAACATCGAAGAAACTTTGGGCATATTTTTATGTATGATTATATAAGAAATGATCCAATTCTTGCAATCTATATTTAAGAATTGATACATTTCTATCTAGATTAATATCGAAGAAACTTTGGGCATATTTTTTGTGTACGATTTTTTGTGTATTATTATATAAGAAATGATTCAATTCTTGCAATCTATAATCATTTCTTATATAATAGGTTGAGTAAGAATTTCAATAATCATCAATTCTTACAACATGTTTGTAGTTATTTCAGCAGTAACCCAGCTTAAAATAAGCATTTAACCGGAAAGGGAACCATTATTTCTTACACATACACGCTTTTATTTCATTACAAAATAGATTTTCATGTCTTATGAATTCTTACCTATATGATTAAATTCTTATATATATAAATGAATTCTTACCACAAAATTGGATCATTTCTTACATAATCATACACAAAAAATATACGAACCATTTATTCGATGTTAATCTAGATAGAAATGTATCAATTCTTACATATCGAATGCAAGAATTTGATCATTTATTACATAATCATACAAAAAAAAACATCTTTTGTTATTTTTACCGTTGTATCTTGAATTCATACCTTTATAATTGGATTCTTACTCTGTTATCCATGAATTCTTACCGGTCAAACAAATTTTTTTCATGTCTCATGAGTTCTTACCTATCTGATTGAATTCTTATCTACATAGATGAATTCTTACCACGTTTTTTGCATCTTCTTACCACGAAATTGTCATTTCGTGTTTATAATCATTTAGAGTTTGAAGTATTCCAGAAACAAGAAAACTAGTGCAGTTGTACAAATAATCCTTTAAAAATATATATATTCCTTCAAATCCCAACATATAATCCTTCGAATTTGCGTCTCTCTCTCCCTCTCCCCTAGCATCAGATTCCATAAAAATACAACAAAAAAATGCTTAAATCCAAAACCTAAAAAATGACTCTTATCATAAGAATTTGACCATTTCTTACCTCTACCCTGTAAGAAATCGTCAATTTCTTACCTCTACCGCCGTACAACTCGCGATTTCCGGCTTGCTTCATCTTCTCTGGCGTGTTTCTTCCTCGTTTCTCCACCAAAATGAACGAATCACCCCTTCATGTCTTCGTCTTTTCGAGGAGAACAAAGCCCATTAGTCAATTGCATCCCAAACATTTGGATTTGGCCGGAAAACCACCAAAACAGCAACAAAACCCTAATTTCTCAAAACCTCCCAAAACAGCTCCGGCGAGCTCCGACGGAGAGGGATGCGACATCGACCTCGGGCGTCTGAGGGGGGAGGCGTAGGTGGATGTGAATTTTTGGAGCAGAGAGAGAGAGAGAGAGAGAAAGGGGAGAGGAAAGGGAGTGGAGGTTTGAAAATGGGGTGTGGGTTTTCAAATGAGGGGTAATTTAGGGAACTCATATCAAACTTGGGTAGATATTGTTATTTGTTAAGTTTAGGGTAAATATTGGTTTTCTTATGTGTAGAATCATAATAAGCAAATTGATTGCCAAAGTTCATTTGTAGTAAAATTTGGATAAGTTTTCGCAAATTATATATATCAGTACGTTTTAGAAAGTTGGTAAAGTCATTAACCATTCTACATTAGAAATTTGATCAGAAATATAAATTTATTCAAATTAAATAGAAGTTACACGTGCAATGCACGTTTCATTTACTAGTAGTTTTAAAAATACTGTTTACTTGATTTTTCATCGATGTTACTATTGCAGCTTGTATCCATCGGATAGTGTAGAATCTGTAAGCCATGTAATGTAATAAAGAAATTAATCTAAAGGGTAGTGATGGAGATGATGCTGCAATGTGTTATTTAGAAAAGAGGGAGCGTGCTTTGCTCAAGAAAGGAACTTAGTGTGTTAATAGGTTCGATTATTTACAATACCTCAAATGCTTGAATCGCCAAACTCGCAGGAATATATTTAATTGTATCAGTGCTGTAAGCTTTAGAAATTCAAAATAGATCTGACCAAATTAGGACACGTGACATTTAAAATGCGCAGTGAAAAGGTAATGGTAAGTTTTGATAAATGAAAAGATAATGCTTCAGCCAATAAATGAGGAATATGTACTTCAGCCGTTGAAAATCCTAAGATGAAATTAGATTTGTATTTTGTAGTCATCTGTATTATTGCATGTAATGTAATAATTATAGTGATGGGCAGTTAGTGAGAACCATCTTCAATTTGGTTTAAAAGATGGGAATGCAATAATTATTATAGCAAGAGGAGGGGGAAAAAAGTGAAAAATAAATAAATTATTGCAGGTGGTCCGTATCTTCTGTCTGTTCATTTTTCATGTGTGTACTCATGCTCAAATCCTTGAATTAATTTGTTATTTTTATTTGTTCATTCTTTTATAATTATTAGTAAGATCAAGCATTCATGATTAAATATTCACTTCTTCGGTTATTATTATTATTATTATTATTATTATTATTATTATTATTATTATTATTACCGGTCCGTCGTAGTTTGAAAGTTTTGGTATGTAGTGATGATGAGAAAAATTGTACTTCTACTCAAGATGTCATGTTTAAAGAAGTGTTCCAAAATCTTTAAAATTATAAGAAAGTATTACTCAATGTTCTCTTTTTTGTAACGCCCCAACATTAGGGAACAAAATAATATCCTAAACCGGGGTGGTTACGCTGGCAAATTATATCAGTGATAAAGAGAAACATGATTGGATCTTAAGCTTATATAACTTGATTATTCAATAATCCAATAATCAATTAGAATAATAGAATCAATGCTCAAGGCATGTTAAGCACACTAGTAATTTTAGGATCAAGAATACAAGTTACTTAGTTAAATTATAAGTTTGATGTAAAAATATATCTTAAGAACCAATTTATTCAAGAGTACAGGTGGATTATATAGTATTCAATGGAAACAAACCACATACTAAAGGCTGAATTCAAAAGTATATCAAAGAAGTGTTGCAGCGGACAAACACATGATTAGTTTACATGTATGCAGACATATAAACTTAACTTGAACCAAGCTGTACATTATTTATTAACAACAAGCCACTCAGCACACCTCGATCTCGTCACCAAGTTTAACCTGCACATTTTAGAAATAATATACAGGCTGAGTACAACTACTCAGTGTGACACATGCCAAAATAGTTTTAAAGTGCTCGATAGAGCTATATATTGAACTTGCCATGAAGAAGCATCTCACGAGTATTTTACTTTGAAATCAACTCGAGCATGCTATAATATTTTATAAAACCTCAGTGTAAATGTCTGCGCAAACGATAGATATCATAAGTATGAACCAGAGCTACAATTCACATAGTAGGTGTTGAGAAGGAGTCCTCTTTCTCGAACACAGTGATCGGTCGACATGCTAGACGACTCACAACCACGGGTGTACATATAATTGTGCCTTGCACAGAATCGAATTCGTCATAACTATGCAGTTGGTATCATACAAAACTCATAAAACAAAGGCAAATCAATTCATCATAATCATAGAATAAGATATATCTCATATATCATTTTCATCAAACATTTTCTTTGATAGAAAGCCCACCTGTCTCTGAATTGGTTAGTTTATTAGTTCTCTTCTAGTCGCCCTTCTCGATCACTTCATGCTCGTACCTTCATTGGTTCGTTGGTATGAAAGTTCGTGTAAGTACAATATAAACGAGAAAAAAATAGAATGTAAGATGACTATCTTACTTCATTAGTTTCTATAGGAGTCTTACTAAAGGAATAATAATTCCCTATCTTAATATCTCAATTTGACATTAGCTCCTATGATGATAATTTAATGTATACATAGCATATACGAATAATTAGTGTTTTTAAGGAACTTAATTAACAGACGAAGTTTCGGCAAGGCAGAGGTGTTGGAGGGTAATCAATCCCTATAAGAAGAATTTAACTTATCATCCTTTTTATTTAAAAGTTATATAGCTATTTAAAAGAAATGATCACAACCCATTTCTTAAGCTTGGGAATCAAAGCTCGGAAGTTTATTAAGAAATGAAAATAGAACAAAAACTTGTTCCAACTCAAAGTCAAGCAGCTAATCCAAATATGAAAACTGCACCTTGCTTTTAAAATTATTTTCTTATGAATTCCAAACTAAATTCCACCATAAAAATAAATTAAACATGTAGTATCAATCTAAGAATAAAAAGACTTCTTCAAAAATCATTAATAAAACTAATGAAAGAAAAGGAAACAATCATTTACAAATTCGTTCCATTTTCTTTTTTTTATATAAAACCATTACTGGACATTAAAAGAACTCATCAACACCATTAAGCTTTAATTCTACCAACATTTAAACAAAAACCCATAGCCTTATTCCCAAGATAGTTAGAATCCTACAATACTGTAGAGATGAAGGAGTTGCAAAGAAAGAGAATGCGGGAATGCGAGCTGAGGAAGAAGATATGCGAGCTGAAATAGGTGGTCGCGTGCATGAAGTGGTACTTGGTGAGGTGGAAAAGAGTGCTGATGTGGAGAAGATTGTTGATGTGTCTGATGACGTGGCGTCTGGTTGATTAGATCTCAGTCCTTGATTAATAAGTAGATCTAAGAGTCAGCATTAGTTGGTTAGGTGTGAAGTGTTTATTAGTGAGCTTGAAGCTCACGCTTTCCTTTCTAATAGTAGTATAAATACAAATCAATGTAACAGTGTTTTCCTTAACCTTTAACCTTTCACTTGAATGAATAAAATATTGCACAATAATATCTACCCAAATATGATTTCTATCGATTTCTACATGGTACCAGAGCAGGTTTCTCCATAGATCTGTCTCTTGGTTGTTTGTTTTCTTCAAATTTTACGTACATTTTCTGCAAAATGGTGAAGCAAAGGAAGAATCGACCATGGCGACAGCTGTTCGCTGATGGAGCTGAAGGTTCCGGTGTGAAGAATGAAGGAGATCCAGAAAATCCAGCCGTGAGTGAAGAGGACTCGGAGTGGTATGAAGATGATGAAGATTTGCAACTTACAGCAAAGGAGATCCAAGAAATACTTCATCTACAGCCAGGAGATCACCCTGGTATGCAACTTGTTTCAGATCGCCTAACTAGCAATAACTTATATCAGTGGAGTAGATCTATTAGAAGAGCATTAGGAGCTCGAGGTAAAATGGAATTACTAGATGGAAAGTTTCCTAAGCAGACAGCTGGTAGTAAGTATTAAAAGCTTGGTTGAAGGTGGATTATATGATTTATAATTGGATAACAAATTCTATGTCTAAGGAACTTGTTGCTGCTTTCAATCATTTAGAAACTACTCAGAAACTGTGGGAAGCATTAACTAAATGGATAGGGAGATGTAATGGTCCTAAAGTCTATAAGCTACACAAAGAGATATTTGGATACAAGCAGGGAGATCAATATGTGCTTATGTACTTTACTAACCTAACTGCATTATGGAATGAATTGGATATGCTGCTCCTTGGTGTGAGTTGTAGTTGTGATGCAGAGAGGACATATTTGGAAAGGGTAGGACAACAGCGTATGTTGCAGTTCCTGGTTGGACTCAGAGATGAATTTGAACAGGTAAGGCAACAAATTCTATTAGTGGAGCCACTGCCCGGTTTAGAGAAGGCATATGGTATGGTAATACAAGTGGAAGATCAGATAATGTTGCGGAATGAAAGGACTGAAGCTGATCCAAGGATGGCAATGCAAGTTGGAAGGCAGCCAGCTTACAGACCACCAACTGGTTGTTATAATTCAGGTCCTGCTCAAGGAAATTTTAAAAGGAGATTGACTAAAGAAGAGATGAGGAGGTTAAAATGCACACACTGTCAGGAGAATGGGAATGAAGCACATGAATGTTTCAAACTGCATGGATATCCAGAATGGTACAAAAGGCTTAAAGAGAACAGATCAAATGAGAGGATTAATTATATGGAGGATGATATAGAAGAGAGGTCAGAAAGTGGGAAGAATGGAGGTTCTGAGTTGCCTCAAGATATGGCTAGGTTGATTCAAGCTGAGATAGCAAAATGTTTCAGTCAATATAGCCAGAAGAATCAAGGTGGGGGGATATCTACAAATGTTAACATGGTGTAGGGAAATAAGGAAAGGCAAACACCATTTGAAGGTCACTATACTTTCTCAGTGGTGCCAAGCATGTCAAGAGAAGGTTGAATTATAGACTCAGGGGCTAGTTCACATGTCTGTGTTGATGTGGATTTGTTGATTTCATCCTACAAATTGATAGAACCTGTAAGTGTGCACCTACCAGATGGAACAATCAAGACAGTGATTTATACAGCAAGAGTATATTTCTAAAAGATGTTCTACTGGTTTCAGGCTTCACTCATAATCTGATCTCTGTTGCACAGTTAATTCATGATTCAGGAGCAAAGTGCACTTTTCTTCCTACACATTGTCTTATTCAGGGTCAAGACAGTGATAAGATCCTTGGTATAGGAAAGATGGTTACGAATCTCTATGTCATTGAAAGTGTTGTGGAGAATTATTACTGTAATTTGTTTGATCCACAGAAGATGACTACAAAGTAATGGCATATCTTTCTTGGCCATCCCTCCATCTCAACTATGAAACACATAAAGAGTATCACAGAAAGGTTTACAGAAAGTCTGATTCAAGAACTAGAGCAATGTGAGGTATGTTTGAAAGCAAAGCAGACAAGAGATCATTTTTGTGTACTGAATAGAAGAACAGAAAGTTAGGTTGAGTTGGTTCATGTAGATCTATGGGGCTCTTATGCATCAGAGAATTTGTGTGGAACTAAGTACATGCTTACTATAGTTGAAGACTATAGTAGGGTTACTTGGACTTACCTCTTGGATACCAAGGACAAGGTATTTGATATATTTCATTCTTTTGTCAAAATGGTACAAACTCAGTTTGGCAAAGTTATAAAATTCTTGAGGTCAGATCATGGAAGTGAGTTTCTTAACCAAAGGTTCAGTCATATGCTAGATTCTTTGGGTATATTGCATCAGAAATCCTGTGTGTACACACCTCAACAAAATGGGATAGTTGAAAGGAAGCACAAAACATTGTTGGATTCAGCTAGAGCATTGATGTTCCAAAGTTCTCTACCAGAAAGGTTTTGGCCCTACTCTCTAATGACTACCACCTGGATGATCAACAGGTTGCCTAGTCGAATTCTGGACTGGAAGACACCCTATGAAGTTTTGTTTGGTGCTCCACCTGATCTCAGTATCCTGAGACCATTTGGTTGCTTGGCTTATGCAGCCAATGTTGCTCCTAGGAAAAGAAAGTTTGATGCTAGAAGCCATAAGTGTGTGTTTCTAGGATATGATATGAGGCACAAAGGTTTTCTTCTTTATGATTTAACTACACATAAGATTTTTACATCTAGGGATGTAAAGTTTTTTACCAACTCTTATCCTTTTCTACTCCAATTGAGGAAGAATTGCCAGTTGAGGATGCACTCCCATTGGTGGATGTAATAGGAGATGATGATGTTACAGATTATAATGATGAGTTCAGTTCTCCAGATGCAAGCCACAATTCAGCACCTCCAGTTTCAGATCCACATGTTGCTCTCTCAGATCCTGTACCAGATCTTGTGCCACTTCGAAGAAGCACCAAAGAACACCATCCACCTACATGGATGCAAGACTACATTGGAAGTCTACAGACTGGTACTGATTTGGTGCCCTCTTCATCTCTCATTCCATCAACTTTTCCTTATGTGATATCACCTCAGCTGAGTCAGTCATATGTTACATATCTCTTTAATATATCTGCTGTTCAAGAGCCTGCTACTTATCAAGCAGCTAGTACTCAGCCTGAGTGGGTTAGGGCAATGGAAGAAGAGTTAGCAGCCCTGAAGTCCAACCATACCTGGGAATTAGTTCCTTTACCTCCTGGTAAAAGACCTATAGGTAATAAGTGGGTATATAAGCTAAAGTTAAAGGCTAATGGAGAGGTAGACCGGTGCAAGGCTAGATTGGTTGCTAAGGGTTTTAATCAAGAGCAAGGCATTGACTATCAAGAAGTTTTTTCCCCAGTTGCCAAACTGGTTACTATTAGGCTTCTTTTTGCTATTGCTTCTAGCCTCTCTTGGTCTATACATCAAGTTGATGTCAACAATGCATTCCTCCATGGGTTTTTACATGATGAGATTTATATGAAACTGCCTTAAGGGTACACTAAAGTCAAGCCTGGGGAAGTCTGTAAACTGGTCAAAAGCTTGTATGGTTTGAAGCAGGCATCCCGGGAGTGGAATCATGAATTCAGCAAGGTCTTGTTATCACATGGGTTCCATCAATCTCCACATGATCATTACCTCTTTATCAAAGGAACATGAGCTAGTTTCTTAGGTGTGTTGGTTTATGTTGATGATGTTCTCATCACTAGTCCTGATGATCTTCTCATTTCCCAGCTTAAGGAGTTGTTTCATGCTACTTTCACCATCAAAGATCTTGGTCATGCCCATTATTTTCTTTGTATGGAAGTGGTGAGAGGGGAATCAAGCATTGCCTTAAATCAGAGAAAGTACATATTGGACTTGATCAACTCTGTTGGCCTCAGTGGTTGTGTTCCTACTCACACACCACTGCCACCTGGTACTCATCTCTCTGCTGGGGATAGGTCTACCCGGCTATCAGATCCTGATGTGTATCGCAGACTAATAGGGAGGTTGTTTTACTTGAATTTAACTAGGCCAGACATCACTTATGCTGTTCAACAACTAAGCCAGTTTGTGAGTAAACCCACTACTTCTCATCTTGCTGCTGCTTTTCATGTTGTGAAGTATCTGAAAGGGCATCATTCCCTTGGTCTTTTTTATTCAGCTCAGTCTTCCTTTTTTTATCACTGCCTATAGTGATGCTGACTGGGGCTCATGCCTTGATACTCGCCGTTCTATTACTGGCTTTTGCATCTTTCTTGGGTCTTCCCTTGTCTCATGGAAGTGTAAAAAGCAAACAACTGTCTCTGCCTCCTCTGCGGAGGCTGAGTATCGGGCTTTAGGAAGTACTGTTCGTGAACTACAATGGCTGAGCTATCTTCTCAAGGATCTTGGGCTTTCTGTATCCCTTCCTATACCTCTTTACTGCGATAACTTGGCCGCCTTACATATAACTAAAAATCCTGTCTTCCATGAGATGACAAAGCACCTCGATATTGATTGTCATATCGTTCGGAACAAGTTTCTCAATGGTTTTATTCGTCCTTCTTTTGTCTCCTCTACTATTCAATTGGCAAACTTTCTCACTAAAGCTCTCACTGCTGTTCCTTTCGTGGTTTGCTGTCCAAGATGAGCCTCTTTGATATTCATGGGGCTCACCTTGCGGGGGGATGTAGAGATGAAGGAGTTGCAGAGAAAGAGAATGTGGGAATGCGAGCTGAGGAAGAAGATATGCGAGCTGAAACAGGTGATCACGTGCATGAAGTGGTACTTGGTGAGGTGGAAAAGAGTGCTAATGTGGAGAAGATTGCTGATGTGTCTGATGACGTGGAGTCTGGTTCATTAGATCTCAGTCCTTGATTAATAAGTAGATCTAACGGTCAGCATTAGTTGGTTAGGTGTGAAGTGTTTGTTAGTGAGCTTGAAGCTCACGCTTTCCTTTTTAATAGTAGTATAAATACAGTTCAATGTAACAGTATTTTCCTTAACCTTTCACTTGAATGAATAAAATATTGCACAATAATCTCTACCCAAATATGATTTCTATCGATTTCTACAAAAACCCACTAATTCTAATCTAATGAATGAAAGAGGAAAATAATTCATTGCATATCCTTCTTATTTCGTTTATTTTAAAACAACTAAAGGCCACTAAAGGAATAATCAAAACAATTTTTATGGCTTTGGAAAAGAAATACTCGACCATTAACTAACAATTGAAGATAGAAAAACAAAATACACTGAAGCTTTAAATTTCTTGATCAAGAAACTCGAATGAAGCATTCTTTCCCCCATACTGCTAATTAATTAAGGAAAGGTTTATTTTAAATAAAATATACTCCCTCCATTTCGCTTAACTTGGCTCATTTGAATAGTGGTTTTTCTGGCACGTTTTTCCACGCTTCTTGATGATGGGTTTTAAAATGGATTTTTGAAGAATTATTTTTTTACGGGATACTACGACTGTCGTAGTATCCCGTAAAAAAAATAATTCTTCAAAAATCCATTTTAAAACCCATCATCAAGAAGCGTGGAAAACCGTGCCAGCACAAGCCAAAAAGTTTTGAGCCAAGTTAAGCGAAATGGAGGGAGTATATCACATCCAATCAATCAATCAATCAATATCAATATCAATATATATATATATATATATATATATATAATACGAAAATGGATCCTCATCCTACGTAGATTATTGTGGATTTTTCGTGAATATTTTCTTAAATTCTCATTGCTTTGGCTATATTAGGCAATAATTTAATCAATTTATATATACCATATTATAATATATCTCCATATTTATAATTAAATAATAACAAAAAATAGTAATAACGGCCATTAATTGCTTATTGACTTATTGGACCAGTAATTAGTTTATTATTTTGGTCGATTCATATAACAATTCGATTTGAAGATGCCAGAATTATTGAATCTTTCAATTTAACATCATATATATATATATATATATATATGGATAAGATCCCGTACAAAAGAGATTTTCCGTAAAAAATAAAAAATGTCTTATGCACAAGTATAATGCACGATATGTACAACTATAATGCATCGGCATCATAATGCATTGTCTATACAATCATAATGCATCAGTCATCATAATGCATTTTTAGTTTAATTATAATGCACCAGTTAATCTTGACCGTAGATCACACTAAGATAGTGGTTCAGATCATTTCTCATTTCTTACGGAATATGTCTTTTGTACGTGATCTCTCCACTATATATATATATATATATATATATATATATAGATAGAGAGATTGGATCATATAAAAACTTCTTTCAATCTTGAGAACTAGGAACCAATCTCCACCCTTAGATTAAATAAATTGATGGTTGAGATTTTAAATTTTCATTCATTTAGTTTCGGTAGTTTTAAACACACGGAGGGGTATCAAAGTAATCTTGATTAAACATTCCTTAAATTGTGGGATTACATACTCTTTTCTCTTTCTTGTAACTGCCGATCGATTGCTCAATTCATTTTCTTCTCCAACGAGATTTTTTTGTTCTCAACTATTCTTCCTATTTTATTGTTCAGAAAATCTTATTCAGCATGAAACTAACTATAGATATAAGTGTTACGTGGAAAATCACAAAACTCAAACAAATAAGAGGAAACATTTTTGGAGCAATTATTTTTGAGATTAATGGAAACATTTGGTTGTGGAAGAAAGAAGAAACAGTGGTACTGCCGCCCAACACAGATTTAAGAAATTGAGAGTGGCTTGGAACGCACTGACAGTGCGTAAATTTTTGTAGAAACTTAATGTTTCTTTTTGCTATGTTATTTTGTAATTTTGCATAATGAATGCTTCTTTTCCGTCATTTTTTTTAAATATACTATGTATTTTCTTATACTCCTTTGTTTAATAATCATATCTTGTTTTTCTTCTTCTAAAAGAAGCATGTCATGTATTCTAAATAAGCATATATATTTTTTTTTCTTATACTCCATTGTTTAATATTTTCTTCTAAATAAGCATGTGGATTATTCTAAATAAGCATGTTTCTTTGCATATTGTTTAATAATTATATCTTGTTTTTTCTACTAAATAAGCATGTCATTTGCTCTAAATAAGCATAATTTCATGCATATTTTTTAATAATTATATTTTGCTTCTTTTTTCTAACTAAATAAGTATATATATTGTTCTAAATAAGCATGTTTTTTTATATATAATAATTTTTTACGAAAATATTAAAAAGCATTAAAAATAGTGAAATAAGCATTTTTTTTAGGATATAAAAAGCTACTACAAAGCAATATAAAGTCAAATAACTATTTATGCGTGTCCATGCTTAGTTATTGAAATAACGAAACTTAATTATAATTATCATAATGCTAGATTTGATGTAAATTTTTTTCTTATTTTTCTAGTGAACCTAAACAGCATATTTCCTTATATAATTGTAACACCCCAAATATGTTACCATATTATTAGATATTGTGCTAGAAAACTCTTGTGTTGAATTATGTGAGTGTTTGGGATGCACACAATAAATTAGATTCTATGAACTAATAAGCCCAGCATATCTTAAATAGATCCAATAGCAACGAGTAAATTGGAGAAACGGGCTAAGATTATTAATGATTATATTGAAAGCCCAACTATGCAGATAGAAGATAATTAAAATAAATATATATGTTAAACAAGTGTAAGTTCAGAATTATGAGAACTTTAGTCTAATTCTTAGACTTAATATCTACATTCCACGTGCAAGAATATAACTCCCACACCATTCTTCCACGTTCATAAGCCCAACAGGTGTCAGTTGCAAAGTATTTCTATTCCTCACCAAATCTGCCAAACACTCTGACACACACACCTTCCTCATCTTTTGTAAACACAATTACAGCAAAGTTATACAAAACCCTCCTTGGTAATCTCTTCTTCTTTTCTCATCGCATACTGTTAGCGAAGTTCAGTGAAGAGTTTCAAGTAATCAACTCTACTCACATCCAAATTCTGTAAGTAACTAAAACGAATCTTTGATCTCTTCATAATCTGTGTTATTTCTTTCTCTTGAATCTAATATATACATGTATATATAGATATACACACACACTTACAACTCAATTCTCTAATAAAGGAAAATATAATAAAATTTAAATACAAAATCGGAACTTCTATTTTTCCAACCAAAATAGCATAATTAATTAATAATAGAATCGATAAATAAAACTGAAACAAAATAAGATTTTAGATTCAGAATCAAATTAAAAGAAGATCAATAATGGGTCAGAAGATTGAATGAGGGGAGAACTTGAGGGTTGAGAAATCAGGACTAGTCTCTCGGAGGACGAGAGAGCTAGAGCTCTGCTTCGGGCTGCGGCTGTGGGTTCCGGCAACGGCGGCGCCTGTGATAGTCGTCGGGGTAGAAAAGGGAAAAGAAAAGATTAAATAGAGAGTTAGGATTATGAGTGTGCTGCTACAGTGCTGTGAATTGAGCAACCAGAGAAAAGCTTTAAGAACGGAGACGACGATGGCGATGGCCTGGCGGTTTCAGGCGATAAGTAGAGTGGCGGCAGCTGGGGAAGTTCCTTTCACCGGAGATATTGACGAGAGAGAGAAGAGCATGCATGTTCTAGGATTTTGAGAAGGGGGGGTCTGCCATTATTTAGGTTCTTATTTTAACAATATATTGAGCTAAAAGTGGGCTTCAAAACTATTAGGTATTATGTGTTTCGATAACGAAAATAATTGGGTTACAGAAGATGGAGTAATGGGCTGCATGCTAATGGTATTTGAGGTCCTAAATTCATTCTTAAAGTGAACTTTTAATTAATAACTCTGGCATTGATATGAAGTTAGACACGCATACATCATACTCTTGTTCGAAGCATGAGGTAAATATTAGTACCACTTATTTAAGAATTAAAAATTTAATTTAGAACCATAACATTTAAATTGAAATAAGTTTATATTAATAATATAATTATAATAATACGTTAAAAGTAAATGTCAAAGTCACATTCATCTCATGGTTTGTACTATTGTTGGGCCATTATAGTATTATTAAGAGAATAGTCCCTTTATTGTAGGATAAGTTTCGGACGTCCCTGTTTAGAGCACCATACCAATTTGCTACAATTATCAGGTGGGTTTTTATTTACAAAAGTTATGAAATATGTTTTACAATATTTCGTCCAGTATTGAATTACATGTTGATTTTACTGCTCATGTGGATTTGACTATGACCTGTACAGAGGAATTCCGAATACAGTTTACAGAATATAGTTTATGTGATCACATAGGGTCTGTCTCCACTACAGTATGAGCTTACAGTTATTTTATGAATGGCCAAACATGATTTATTGCTACGGATATTTTATGGACGAAAATTGTATGGCAATGCCCACTGAGTGTTCAAACACTCAGCCCAAATGTTTTTAAATATTTTCAGGTTAAAGGTGAGAACTGGTGGAAGACGCGGACCTATTAGGATCTCTTCTTCAAGTATTGACCCAAATGGTTACCGTTAGTCATATATTTTTCAAGTGGTCAATTATATGGAAAGATTATGCTTCCGCTATATTCAATAATATCGAAACAATTTGATGGACTATGTTGTGCATTGTATGATATAAATTTATATATAATATTGTTGAATTTTGACTAGTCATCGATAAATAAATGTTTTAAATTTATTGTTTGACTCGTCTTTGTTATTCAAAGTCTTTTTAATATTATGGTTCTATTTTCTCATTAACGATTGACGATAAATGTTTGAAAGTATTGATCAAAATGATTTATAAAGTAAATATCTTTCGATAACGTTTGAGTGGAGAAAATTGGTGCAACGTTTTGGAAATTTTATTATTGTGATTTTGATTTTTTTTTTCTTTTATTTCGTGTGCGTTTGGTAGCGTCCTATTCATTTGGATTCGGGGCGTTACAATAATAAAATAGTGTGACCAATTATTATGAATAAATAAAAGAGATGCTATTTAAATAATTACCATAGAAATTAATTGTTCTATTATCCGTGAATAGATCCCATAATAATAGGAATGTGGAAGATTCAAATTTAAGGAGATGTCAAAAATAACCTCACAGTTATTAAACCAACGGTTTTATCTTTATTTTAACAATTAATTTACAACCATAGATCTACAAAAAATAGATGGTTAGAATTGGTTCCTAGTTCTCAAGTTTGGAGGTAGCATCCATAAGATCCATCCCATATATATATATATATATATATATATATATATATATAGGGGATGAATCTTATGGGTACTACTATGAAACTTGAGAACTAGGAACCCATCTTATCCCTTCATTTTCTTAGATCGTGGGGTTCAGATTTAATTTTGAATTTGTAGATAAACTAACAACTTTTTACTATTTTTAACCGTTTGGGGGCTGTTTAGTAATTGTATATTGGGCATAACTAGATCTAAGCTTAATATTCGGCCCCACATCCTCCGCATTTTCTAATTATTTTCATATTTTATCAAACAAATTAAATTACTAGGCGTAATCTTGAATCTATTCCTGCTTTTTTAGTTTTCCCAAGTCAAATCCATTCATTTTAAAAATTAGAAGTATAAAAAAAAATCCGATAAACAAGCATGTTTAAAAACAGCATACTACATTTTCGGATATTTGCTTAATTAATCTTCTGATAATGCTTCTAAAAGACAAACATACTACATTTTCATGTATAAAAAGTATGAAAATAAAAGCACGCATTAAAATCAAATGAAGTATTTTAGTATTCATAAAAAGCATAATTTTATATTTAAATAAGCATGATTGTACAAAAAAAATATACTTAAATAAGCATGATCGTAAAAAAAATTATATCTAAAAAGCATGAAAGGATTATAGTTCAACTTCAAATCTTCAATCACACAGGAAAACAAATTAAGCATTTTAATATTAGTGAAAAGCATAATTTTATATCTAAATAAGCATGGTTGTAAAACAAATAATTTTATGATATTTAAGCATGAACAGATTTTAGTTGAAGCATACATAAAAAGAAAATTAAGCATTTTAATACTCATAAAAAGCAAAATATAATATATATTTTAGTACTAATTTTGGGTTGTTTTAGTGTTTATTTTATGTTTCTTTTTTATAAAAAAATCATATTTTTTAAGTGTTAATTTTATGATTTTTTAGTATTAATTTTATGCTTCTTTTAATATTTTGTTTCATGCTTTTTAGTGTTAATTTTATGCTTTTTGGGTGTTAGTAGTAGTTTTTCGGAAACTAGTTTCCGGAAAACAACTAATAACATTCAAAACCACCAAAAGTCGGACACTAGATAATAAACCTCTAAAGGTTTATTCCAGGGCTAGGGTCTAGTTTTCAAAAAACAAGATATCATCATTATTATTATTATTATTATTATTATTATTATTATTATTATTATTATTATTATTATTATTATTATTATTAACTTTTGCATGCTTTTTCATGCAATAAAGCGCTTACCATAATTCTAATAAGCATCTCTACATCAAAATTAAGCATGAACTGTTGGTAAATATTTTTTTTATATCCACGTTGTTTGCGATTAAGTAGATAAAATTCTTTTAGGTAACCAAAATCATAATCTTGCTTAAAAAGTTATCATGTGATGCTTAAATAGTGTAATTATCCTTTTTTTGATTTAGTATTTATACTAAAATGCTTAAATTGTTTTTCATATATGCTTGCTTAATTTTCTTATATTGCTCAAATTCAATTTTCAGTATCTATAAGTAAAAGTGTATTTAATGCTTAAATAATTATTATAGGATGCTTAAAGCCTTAAACAGTTATTAATTGACGCTTAAAAGAGATCTTTGTTAATATTACAAGTCTAGCATCCATAAGTTTATATTTGATGCTTAAATAGTTATAACATGATGCTTAAATAGTGATTGATCGATGCTCAAAAACAAAATAAAATATTTTAAATCATATACTTATTTTAACACTAATTACAATGAATAATAAACATTGTGAGAAACATAAATAAGCATTGCAGAAATATAATTCATCCCGATAATTTATTTTTTTTAAATTTAATCATATAGTAGCAATAAAATAATCGATAATAATACAAATCATGCAATGGTTATATATTTATTTATTATTTTAACCCTCATACTGTACTAATTGATCGCAAATTGTGAAAGCTTATTAAATCCTAATATATAATTTTACTATTTCAAAGCATGAAAGAGAAAAAAAACACAACTAAAAAAAGAACGAAAAAAAACAACATTCCATTTAAAATTAAAAAGCAACTAAAAAAAAGTGCGTCCCTTTAATATAGGAGGTGCGGTTAATATAATTAATTTAAGATTACAATTATACCCCTAATTACTAATAAAACTGTCAAATCTCATCATTTAATCTCAACCACTCATTTATTAAAATGGATGGTCCATATGGGTTCCTAGTTCATAAGTTTTAAAAAGGGTTCTTATAATATCCAATCTCTATATATATATATATATATATATATATATATATATATATATATATATATATATATATATACCATACAATTTACTATTTTATTAATAATAATTAATAAATACGATGATTATCCGAAAAAGGCTTGACATTATTCATAAATAACGGGCCCGAGAAATATTATATCTATAACGAATAATCCAAACAACGGTGACTTTATATCATAAATAACGGGCGGCTTCATATTCAAAACGAATACAATTACTCGAGAAATATTATATCTCCGACGGATAATCCAAACAACGGGCGACTTCATATTCAAAAATGAATATAACTATTCGACTTGAGAAATGCAACACAACAAATGTCCGTGAAAATAGTTGACTCAAAAAGCGAGAGACTTTTGAAATAAATATAAATACTCAAATCATATTACTTAAAAATGCATATAACTGCCAACAAATGTTACCTTCAAATTGTTAAACCAAACAACGGGCGACTAGGTATCAAAAAATATTTTTTCTTTTAACTGCGGATATTGAACAATTTGACATTTAAAGGGGGTAAAATTTAACGATTACTACTGCTCTTCATTGGCATGTTTTTTTTTAATATAATTCAATATTATTTTTTTTACCTAATAAATTTTTACAATTGCATACTAATAAATATAAAAGTACATGAGAAATGATACTTCTTCGACCATCGATCTAAATAATGGACAACTTGAGATTTAAAGTAATTACAATTACGAGAGAAGTGTTACATCTTTACTGTGTTTAACGGGCACCTTAACATTTAAAATTTAAATAAATTTGATTCGTATATTTGTTTCTAATATAATTCAATAATAGTATTTTTTTTATGAATAGTCACAAAGTGATCTTGTCGATTTTCGACGGGTGTTACTGTCACGACCGCACTTTACTAATCGATAGCAAAGCTTGGTGATTCGTGACTATGGTGGAATTAACGAATAAACTACAAAAGAAATTGACATTTTGGAATTCGACACGAACATATTATAGAACGAACACCGATAAGTGGGCATAATAGTTGGAATAAGTACGACACGACTTGTCATGATTCTGACTTAGTTTACAACCAAATTGAAGATGATTCAAAATGATAGAGTGTACACAGCGGAAATGTGTTTGAATACGTGTATGGAGACACGTATTACCAAGAGAGTTCATCAACTAACACTAATCGCTAACTTCGACAAAAACATCGCCGGTCACTCTTCTGTCATCCAGCTCAACCTGCACATTGAAAATAATATACAGGGCGTGAGTACAGAGTACTCAGTGGACACATTGCCCAAAACATTTTTATCGTCAAGCCATTCATAGTGAAACATAGGGTTTTATTGAAAGACCTATGTTCACGAAAACGGAGTTATCTTAAAAGCGTCTGCGCAGACTAAGTTCTGTAGTATTCTACCATATCTGAGTTTGTTGTGCCCAAGGAGGTGGCCACCTCACTCGGTCACGTGATCGGTCACTATCTGGAATGACACGATCGATGTGTACACTAGTCTAAGAATGATAGCTGATCATCCAAGGACCCGAATTCGATTTATAAATTGGCCTTGGCCATTTAACAGATAGGCATCATACAAAAACTGAAAATATTTATGGCATGACAACACTTTAAAAGAGCTATTAATCTGATGAAACATGCTTTGTTTTATAGAAAGCCCACCTCGTTGTTTTTCTCTACTGCAACGAGACTTGATCTCTGCTTCTGCTACTGTCCCTCCTTCGCGTACCCTTCGATTAAAAATCGAGGTAAGATTTGTATTCTAGCGAATGAAATCTTATCTAAGATTTTAGTTTCAATTCTGATCGGAGGTTATTCTAAATCCGGTAACGTGGTTACTGTTATCTAGGCTCGAGTTGTAAATACCGTTGGTGAACGGTTCATATGAATTAATAAATCAAAATTTGATTTATTGTGAAACTGGGCTAATTAATTTTAATTGCATAATCAATTATTCTAAATTAAGGATTCTTGGTTAATTAACTTATCTAAAGTTAATTATTTAAATCGCGAAATAATTCATTTAGAAAAATCGGAATTAAATCTGGAGAATTAATCGCGTCTCGTTTCATAATTAATTAGGGCGTTGGGCTCGTAATTGGGTAAATAGGCTCTGGCCCGATAAAAGAATAATTTCGGCCCATTGCTTAGCCTAGCCCAGTATTCTGGATTCGGCGCACCTACTCTTCAGTCCGGCCCGGACCCACAACCCGAAACCCGACCCGTTTATGCACAAAGGAGCCCCAATCCCCTTTCTCTTCATTCACGCTGAACCATCTCTCTTTATCTCTCTCTATATCGCGATCTTCTCTCTCACTCTTCTTCTTCACCGACTTCTCTCGGCCTTCTACTCCGGCGAGACTCCGAGCGGCGCCCCAATTAATGTCCACCGTCGCTCTTCACTTTCTCTTCTCTGAAAACTCTCCAACAAAATTGGAACTAAAGCCATAATCGAGAAGTTTGGGCGAGTTTACATTCTCTGATACGCTCCTTCTGTTCCGGTGAGATACGGTGAGACGACGCCGGTTGCGGGATGTCGTTCGGTGGCCATGGCTTGAACTTCGTTGATATTTTGCGTCCGCTAGCTTCTGTCTCGGCCTCGTCGACACCCGTCTCCGGCGCAACTCCTGTGCTCCGATGATCCTTCGATTCGTATATCAAAAGCCCTAATCGAAAGGATTAGGGGACATTGTCCCGATTGATTAACGGCGATTCCGGCGGCGGCGAGTGGCTGCTGCCGCCTCTCTTTCGTTTTGTTAATATTTCGATTTAAATCTTGGATCTCTCCCTCTCTTATTTTGTTTGCGGTTTGAAAGAGAAAAGGGTTCGATTATGTAAAAAAAATTGTTACTGACTCTAGTTCTCTGTTTTTCAGGTTCCGGCGTTGCGATGACGAAGACGTCCGCTGCCCATTCCTGCTCGTTGCTCCTTCTCCCTCTCTCTCCAGCCTCCGCCGTCATTGGTGTGTTGCCGTCGAGGTTCCGACCTCGACGAAGGTTTGGTTTCGTTCTAACTCTTTTCTCATTATTAATTTGTGATTTCAGAATTTAGAAAGCATACGTGTGTTTACTGTTTTAAACTCTTGGTTTGAGTTCTGAATTGAGGCTGGTTTATAGAGTTTGAAAGCTATGGATATGGCATGTTTGGTTATAACTTCAGTGATGATTTCTAGTTTACTGTGGTCCTTGGTCTCTAGTTCTAAGGTTAACTTTCCAGAATTTAACATGCTTGTTAGGTTGTTGCTATGGTTTGAATCAAAAGCATGTTTAGTTCAAATGGTTGTAAGCTTCTTGAGTCAGGCTGGTAGGTTTGTTTAAGAAAGAAAACTATAGCATGCTTGATCTCTTGAGAACTTGGTTTAGTGGTTACCTTGAAGATGAAGGGCTGAAGTTGCTAGCTTTTCCCCTTCCTCTCTTTCTTCCTAGTTGCTGTAGTTTCCTTCACTCTTTCTCACTCTCTCTATTTGCTCTAAGTGATGGTGATGAAGGTGGTTTGAAGTGATGGTAGATGAGAGGGTATATAGAGTCGTTTGAAACTCTTTAGATATAGAGGGTAAGTTGACTTAGGCTGGAAATGGTTGTAGTTTAACAATGCTTCCCTTTTCATGCTATTTTTGGTTCCCTTTTCATGCTATTTTTGGTTCATGTTTGGGAATTTGCTGCAGATGTTATTTGTCCTCTAATGTGCAGCTTTGTTTCTCTTCATTTTTTGTTCTTACTTGGTTGTTTTCTTTTACCCTTTGCAGGTATCAAAGAAAGGATGAAACTGCTGTCTCTGTAGCCGTGCTAGGCTTCCCTTAGGGCTGATTTTCTTTCTCGTTTTGCACATAGGGTATTTGAATTGGTTTGATTCTTTTCTGCAGATTCTGATTCCTTCAAAATTTATCTTGCTAGACTGATTTATCTTATTATTTGTAGGTATCAGGCTTGGGATGGGCTGTTTCTGCAGTCCTAATTTAGCTCCCAAGAGCTGGTTTCTTTCTTGTTTTAGGCTAGGAGTTTTGTATCTAGTACCCTTCCTTATTCAAGAGTTGTACTATAAGATTTCTAGTTCCTGTAAATGGGATTTGATCCCTTATTTTGTTGTAACACGTGATCGTGTATAGAAGGAAGAAATTAGGAATTCGGTTATTCAATTATTACTCTTTACTGAATTTGATTTAATAAAACAAGTATACTTCTATTCTCATTAGTGCTCGGTCTCTTAAAGAGAAACGAAACAAATTGGGCCTTGGCCCAATCGCTTAATGACGAATCGGAGATAGATTTTAAGGTGAGCAAAACGAGACTTATCAATTAATTAATTTGTCGAGCTTACTAGCTTGTTAGTTTTATAACAATACACTCGACTTCAAGTTGCTACTTGATTCTATAATCGCTTCTCAATCGATTTCTCGGAGAAATTAATTAAAAGAAGTTGAGTCGCTACTCGATTCTATTATTGCTCTCTAAGCAATAGTTCTAAAATCTCGAATACTGAAAGTGGGTAATATATCTCAACTATCGAGATTAATTAACTAATTTAATTAGGTGAAATTACGGGGTGTTACAGTTACACTAGTAAATATTAAATCAAATATATGAATTCAATTCACTCAAATAAAATCAAATACTCCTTCCCCTTCAGCAAACATTTTCGGCCAATATAAATAAAATAGGGTAGAACTTCGATTATGCTCTCATTAATAATTTAAGCTTTTAATCACACCCACAATCCTATAATCATCAACAATTTCCCAATAGAAAATCTAGATTCATAATCCCCAATTTTCCATTTTTCCTCTCTCTAGAAATTAAAGCATTGGATTGGTTATGAACAAAATCAAAGCTAAAGTTTGGATTGGATTGAGGATCTAAACAATCTATTAGAAGATCAAAAAAAAATTAGGATCATCCTATATGAATCAATGAAAGTGGGTAGAAGAAATATATATATGCTTTTGATGGTTTTTCTCGAATTAAAAGGAAGAAGGTGGATCAATCTTACCTCCTTGAAGCTTTGGAATTAAATGGTAATCACCATATGGCAACTTCTTGAAGAAAAACGCAGTGAATATAAGGAAAGTCGAGTGAAATTCGTATATGGTGTAGGAGCATTTATAATCAAAGCAGGGGCGGTTCTGGGCCCTGTGCAGCATGGGCGACCGCACAGGGCCCCCGAAAAATTAGGGCCCCAAATTATCTGGCCCGTACAGTAAATATGTATACATATTTTGTTGATTTATTTGCAAATGTGTTGTGGTAGTGTAGTTGGTTAGGTACTTAGGTGCAATGCCTTTCTTCATATGATACAGGGTTCGAACCCTTTTGGACGCTCTCCTCTTGTTTCATTTATTTATTAAAAACATTTTTTTTTTGGTTTTTCTCTTCTTTTCATTTAATTTATTTATTAGCAACGTTTTTTTTTCTCTTCTCATTTAATTTATTAAAACGCTTTATTTTGGTTTTTTTTTTTCGTTTTTACTACCTTTTTTCCTCTTCTTTCATTTAATTTATTAAAAAAAGCTTTTATTCTGTTTTTTGTTTTTTTCTTTTCTTTTTTTCTTTGAAGTTTTTTTTTTCTCTTCTTTCATTTAATTTATAAAACGTTTTATTTTGTTTTTATTTTTTTTTCGTTTTTACATTCACATTTTTACTACCTTTTTTTCCTCTTCTTTCATTTAATTTATTAAAAAAGCTTTTATTCTGTTTCTGTTTTTTTCTTTTCTTTTTTTCATTGAAGTTTTTATTTCTTACACAATTGAGGGGGCCCCAGCTCTTTTCTGTGAATATTTTAATTAGTGATTTTGTTTCTAAACATGCTAGTAGTGCTATTCTTTTCAAGTGAATGTAGTGTGACAATAATTTATAATTTATAAAAAATACATATATATTTTTTTAGTTATGAAAAAAGGCCCGATTTTACGAATTCGCACAGGGCCCCCGATTTGGTAGCCCCGCCCCTGAATCAAAGCAGGGTATTGAGGGTGATGAATAGTAACAGAAATATAATATCTAGATATTAGTAGGTGTAGAGTATAACTTTAAGCTTAGAAATTACTTACGGTGCCCCTCTTCTTAAAACTCGCCGCTTGGTTAGAGGTGGGAAAAGGAAATGAATCAACAAATGGAAAGGAAATGAATGAAATGGGAATGATTACCTATTTTTCAATTCATTTGGTTGGGACAGGAAAGAGAATCAAAATTCTACTATATACTGTTCATATTTGAAATAGTTAAATATATTTTTACAATTTAAATATATATAGATATATAAATATTAATTTTAGATTTTTAATAAATATAATATAATATTATATATATATAATATATTAATTTAATATTATATAATATAAGTAACACAATATATATTTGCATAATTTATTATTATTATATTATTATTATTATTATTATTATTACTATTATTATTATTATTATTTTCAAATTTAAATAAATATAACATAAATAATTATGTATATAATATATTGGTTTAATATTATTATGTAAGTAACATATTATGTTTACATGAGTTATCATTATCTAAATAATACAATATAATATTATTTTTAAATAATGTACTAATTTATTATTATTATTATTAATATATCTATACATATTTTAATTTCAGATTTTAAATAATATATATATATATATATTAATTCAAATTTAAATAAATATAAATAAATATTATGTATATAATATATTGACTTAATATTATTTAAATAATGTAAGATTATAGTATTTATTATTATATTAATTTCAAATTTAAATAATAAATATATAATTATGTGCATAATATATTGATTTAATATTATTATGAAAGTAATATAATATATGTTTGGATGAATTATCATTATTTGAATAATACAATATAATATTATTTTAAAATAATGTACTAATTTTATTATTATTATTATATTATTATTATATAGTTTATATATATATATAGAAAAATATATATATATATATATATATATAGGGAACGGTTCGTGTGTTAAAAAATCCTGACGAGTTAAAATGTTAAAAATGCTTAAAGGTATACAAAATTATGCTTAAATGTGCATAATATTATGCTTATTATAAATTGTGCTTTTAAATATACCAATTCATGCTTAAATGATACTCCCTCCGTCCCATTAGAATAGGCCTATTTCATTTGGGCACGGGATTTTAGGAGAGTGTGTATAGAGATAAAGTGTGATGTTTAATATATTAATGCAAATTTCATTATTTTAAAACTGGAGCATCATAGATGCATAAAACATATTGATGTTTGATCTTAAATGAAAGATCGTATCAAGACCTTTAATTTGGTATAAAAATCATAAAAATCGGAGTACAAACGAACAAGTTATGATAATTTAAACTTTTACAGTTGAAATTATATTGGGATACGTGCTGAGAGGTGAGTGGATAAAAGGAATAATTAGTAATGGTAATCCTTTCCATTTTAGGAAACTGGCCAATTGATATGGGACAGCCCGATTAGGAAAGTTGGCCTATTTAAATGAGACGGAGGGAGTATCATGCTTATTGCCCTTTGAAACCATGCTTAAATCAATGATATCCATAGATTTAATTAAGATCAATGGTCCAGATTCATTCCTATTTAACACACCAGGATTTATTAACATATGAACCAACCTCTATATATATGTATATTAATTTCAGATTTTAAATTAATTTTGGAGTATACTTTATGAGATATAGCAATACGGAGGAAAGAGAATCTCATTCCTTGGAAATAGGAGGGAATGAGAAAGGGGAAAAGGGGGTAATCCATTCTCTTAAAGAGGGGAAATGAAATGATTCAAAAATGTAACGAAATACCAACAAAGGGAATCAGAGCTTCCGATTCTCTTTCCCTTTCCTGATTACCCTAAAACAAATGGCCCTAAGTTTATTTCCCTTTTTTATTTTATAATTATATATATAAGTTTGTTTTCCTTTTAATCAACAAGAGCCTCACGTGGCTCATATACATTTATATATACACGGTTCCTTTTCCTTTTGATATATGAATAAACTTTAACCAATCACAGCTCTTCTGCAATGACTATATATATGTATATATACTTTTATATTTATTAATCATTTCATCCTAAGACGAAATCGAGCGGAATGAGGAAAATGCGTTATTTCAGTAAAATACAGTTTACCATTGAAACTAATTCTCTAGTTTTTCATCCCCTTTTATAAATCTTAGAATTATATAAGATTTATGTACACTAACTATCTTTACATACCACTAATTGAGATATTTAAGTTAATAAAAATATGGGGTGTTTGTAACGCCCCCATCCCTTAAAAAAATATGGAAACGCTACCAAAATACTAATTTATTCATAATTCCTTTTTAGTAATGAGCACAAAATATAAAAGTTTATATTTAAGAGAAATTCCTATTTAATTTTGTAATAATTATTATTAATAGTAATAATCCTCAAACAAACCAACGAGTTAATATAATTATATGAATATATATAAACTGTATAAATAAATATTAAGCCAACCAGAAATTTTCCAACATATGAAGGCCCAACGGAAAACTAATAAGCAACCTTAAACATTAAATAAATTTCCAAGGCAGCGGAAGCTAACAGTTATGTAAATGATATTTATTAATAATTTTTTTTAAAAAAAAACATTATATATATAATAAACGGCCGAGTACGTACAAAAGCATAACCAACCTATCGGGGCACAGCCCGTAACTACACATGTAATAAGCAAAAAAAATATATAAGTTCGGTCACAGCCGTCAACAAAAGCAGAAATCATAAACTAATATATATGGTCTCAGCCTTGTTAAGGTCAAAAGAGACTAGGAGCAGGCTATATTTACCAAAAAGAGCAGTAGGTTATCTTCTTCAAAATTGTGGTACGGGAGAATGTGGTGCCACGTGTCTGCCCTCTCTCTGCCAACTCCTTAGCCTGCAAACAATTATGAACAATAGGGTGTGAGTATGCAAGCACACTCAGTGGGGTAAACACTGCAAGCAGTTATAACCAATTGTGTAATGAATCATAGCATAATGAACTCATTTTTTTTTAACTTAGCTGAAAACTTGTGAGACTAGTCTCGGTCCATTGTGGACCTGACCCCTTGTGGGTCTTTCAGCTCTCTGATCCCTTGTGGATCCGACCCCTTGTGGGCCCCATTAGTTCATATGAATGACGCATGACACAACAATGATTATAACCATGTAACCACTACGCTTACAGATAAAAGTAAACCCCACCTTAAAAGATTCAATTCAAACCTCTTGGAACTAGCTCCGGTTGTCCTTCCTCGAGCTTGGAATGCGCCGCTCCTAGTACTTGAAACAAAATTTAGACATTACTATCTTCTTTAATAATATCTACTTTACTCTAATCAACATTTTAATATTAACATTTTTATTCGTTAGACTAAATCTTCTTTTCACTTGAAATGCTTAAGGACATTTGACAAATTAAAGGCCTCTTAGAGCTTATATTTTACAAATTATAAACCATCGCTCCATTATGAACATAAGGTATACAATCTAATTTCATTATAATCATCTATTCTAATTATCCAAGTAAAGTCGGTCAAGAACATAATAATATTATCTCAAATTTATTCCACGTCTTACTTAAGAACATTATAAGCTAACGGTTTAATTATTTAGTTAAAGCTTAGAGACGAGCTCCTTATATTATTTACACGAGTATTGTGCCTTAATAAATAGAGTAACAAACTCAGCAAGCTAATCATCAAAATCCTCATATCAAGTTAAGGTGAGCTATGAATCACATTTCCAATTTGAAGTATATGCAGCCCCTATTGATATTAATTCCGGCTCAACCTTCGATTTTTTTTTTTTTAATTTTTTTTTTTCGGAAGAGACACTACAGTTGAAACACCTACAGCAGGAGCTACAAAATCCCTAAACTTATTCCCCTTCACTCATACAAATAGACTCCAACCCACCTACATCTATTCAAGTCCTTACCAAGCAAACAAGAAAAGATGGGAAGTGCAAAGCCCTATGAAAAACAACAATCAAATTCATAGAGAGGAACAAATTAACAGTAAATGTTACCTTGGTTGTTGCAGAAAATCAAAGCAATGAAGTGATTGAAAAAAAACGCAGGGGAGAGAGAAGTAGAGTTTCAAGAATATGAGTTTTGGAAATTAGGAAGTTCCCTCACACGCACACACATATATATATATAGTTAATTAGCTTTAAAAAAATCTCCATTCTTTATTATTATCTAAGTAAATATCTTGGATATTTATATTCTTTGCTACTATTTACAAAAAATATTAGATATTTCTTATTTTATAAATCATAATTTATTTAACTTATTCCATTTACTACATTCTAGAATTCTTAAAGATTTTTATATTATTTATTCTATTATTTTATAACTCATTTACTCAAAACATCGCATTATGCTAGGGCGCACATCCTCGCTCTAAGTCGGACAACCTGTAAAACATTTAAAATTCAAGTTCGTTAGTCATAAAAATAATTAATTCGAGTTTAAACATTCTCAATATATTGTTAATAAACTATAAATAAATTCAAAAGGTGTGGGGCATTACACCCTCCCACCCTAAAAAAAATTTCGTCCTCGAAATTAACCTTGTAAATCTTTAACATGAGGATATCGCGCTAAAAGATCGTCTTCTTTCTCCCACGTCGCTTCTTTTGGACCGTGCCTACTCCATTGGACTTTTACTAACGGCACTAATCGGTTTCTTAAGGTATGTTACTTTCGATCTAAGATGGCAATAGGTGTTTCCTCATAGGTAAGGTCAGGGGAGATTTGGAGATTTTCACGAGATATCACGTGGCTCGGGTCAGCAATGTACTTCCTAAGCATCGACACGTGGAAAACGTTGTGAACGCCCGCTAAATCTGGGGGTAAAGCTAAGCGATAAGCTACGTCTCCTATCTTTTCGAGTATTTCAAACGGTCCCACGTATCGAGGTTGCAATTTTCCCTTCTTGCCAAATCTGATGACTCCTTTCATTGGCGCTATCATCAAGAATACTTTGTCTCCAATCTCAAAATGCACGTCCTTTCGTTTTGGATCAGCATACGACTTCTGACGATCTTGAGCTATCTTGATTCTTTCTCTAACTTTGGCGATCGCTCCAACTGTTTTTTCGATTATCTCAGGACCTAGAATTCGTCTTTCTCCGACTTCATCCCAATGAATTGGTGATCGACATCTTCTTCCATAAAGAGCTTCAAATGGAGGCATCCCAATTGTAGCTTGGTGGCTATTGTTGTACGCAAATTCGACTAATGGTAGGTGTTTCTCCCAGCTTCCTCCTAAGTCGAGCGCGCAAGCGCGAAGCATATCTTCTAATATTTGGATAGTTCGTTCCGATTGTCCGTCCGATTGAGGGTGATAGGCCGTGCTGAAATTTAACTTGGTGCCTAGGGCAGATTGAAGACTTCTCCAAAACTTGGAAGTAAATCGCGTATCTCGATCTGACACGATTGACACTGGTACTCCATGAAGTCTTACGATCTCGTCAATGTAGAGCTGGGCCAGTTGATCCATGCTAAAGGTCATCTTCACAGGAAGAAAGTGGGCTGATTTCGTCAACGTATCAATAATAACCTAAATTGCATGGTTGCCTTTGACTGTGCGAGGTAATCCAGTCACGAAGTCCATAGCAATTTTCTCCCATTTCCACTCGGGAATCTCGAGGGGGTTTAGTAATCCAGAGGGACGTTGGTGCTCGGCTTTTACTTGTTGGCAGGTGATACACCTCTCTACAAAGCTGCCAATGGATCTCTTCATATTTCACCACCAAAATGTCGTTTTCAAATCTTTGTACATCTTAGTTCCACCTGGATGCACGGAGTATGAAGTATTATGTGCTTCCTCGAGTATCTCTCGTCTCAGCTCTTCATTATTCGGCACGCACAATCTTCCTAGGAAAACGAGTGTACCGTCCTCCGCGATTGCAAATCCTTGGTTAGTACCCTCGAGTGCTCTTGTCTTCATTTTGCATAAAAATTGATCATCCTTTTGCGCTTCTCGAATGCGATCTCTTAGCAGTGGGCGAATGACAAGTGCAGCTATGACTCCTGATGTGGTGCTCGGTGGTTGCACAACTTCCAAATTTAGCATCTCGCATTCTCTAATTAACGTCTTCTCACTAATGGATAATGATGCAAAATAGCTTTTTCGACTTAATGCATCAGCAACCACATTCGCCTTTCCAGGGTGATAATGAATTTCGCAGTCGTAATCTTTAACTAACTCCAACCACCTTCTTTGTCGAAGGTTTAACTCCTTTTGAGTAAAGAAATATTTGAGGCTCTTGTGGTCGGTGTAAATCTCACATTTGCTGCCATAGAGATAATGACGCCATATTTTCAATGCGTGCACAACCGCTGCTAACTCGAGGTCATGAGTTGGGTACTTCTCTTCGTGAGGCTTCAATTGTCTCGATGCGTAGGCCACAACTTTGCCATGTTGCATCAACACATATCCGAGCCCTTGCTTTGAAGCATCCGTATAGATAACAAAACCTTCGGCACCATCAGGTACGGTCAGAACTGGGGCTGATATAAGGCGTTGTTTAAGCTCTTGGAAGCTCTTCTCGCACTGCTCACTCCACTGGAATTTTTCCTTCTTGCGCATTAACTTTGTTAATGGAGCGGCAATTTTTGAAAATCCCTCTATGAATCGTCGGTAGTACCCTGCCATTCCAAGGAAGCTTCTAATCTCGTTCACATTGGTTGGTGTTTCCCAATTGCTTACTGCTTCAACTTTGGACGGATCTACTTCTATACCTTTCGCCGTAATCACGTATCCAAGAAAAGCTACTCGTTCCAACCAGAATTCACATTTCTGAAACTTTGCATATAGCTTTTCTTTCCTCAAAGTCTCCAAGACGACCTTCAAATGCTCCGCATGCTGCTCCTTATTTCTCGAGTAGACTAGAATGTCGTCGATAAAAACGATCACAAATCGATCAAGGTAGGAATGGAAGACGCGGTTCATTAAATCCATGAAAACGCCAGGTGCATTGGAGAGTCCGAAAGGTACGACTGTAAACTCAAAGTGGCCGTATCTTGTCCTGAACGCTGTCTTGGGAACATCGCTCTCCTTTATTTTGAGTTGGTGATATCCCGATCTCAAATCGATCTTTGAGAACACGCCTGCTCCTTTCAATTGATCGAATAAATCTTCAATTCGAGGCAGTGGATATTTATTCTTGATCGTTAATCTATTTAATTCGCGATAATCTACGCACATTCTCAAGGTTCCATCTTTCTTCTTCACAAATAGTACTGGAGCACCCCAAGGAGATATACTTGGTCGAATGAATCCCTTGTCAAGCAACTCTTGTAGTTGAACCTTAAGTTCTTGCAATTCTTTAGGTGCCATCCTATAAGGTGCTTTAGAGATTGGCGCTGCTCCTGGTACTAAGTCAATCGTGAACTCGTTCTGTCGGTCTGGAGGAATCCCCGGTAACTCATCAGGAACGTCGGCATACTCTTGTACCACGGGCACTTCGGAGACCTTGCTTTCGTTGGGTGGGGTTTTTGTTATACTAATTAGATACCCTTGACAATCTTTCTTTCTTAGCAACCTGATCGCCTTCATCGCAGATATAATCTTCGGACGAGATTTTGTTCCAGCACCATAAAATATGAGCTTGAGTTCTCCAGGACGTCGAATCTCGACCTCTCGCTCACGACATCTAATCATTGCATAATTCTTTCCCATCCAATCCATGCCTAAGATTACATCGAAATCCCGCATTTCTAAGACGTGGAGATCAGCTTTAAGCTCTTTCCCATTTATGTCTATCCCTATGCCTTTTGCTATCTTATTGCTTGTAATAATTTTCCCCGAAGGAATGCTAACCTCTAGTGCATCGCAGTTATCGTAGCAGACCATGCCAAGCTTTGAACAAAATTTTGTAGATATAAAGGAATGCGTAGCTCCTGAATCAAATAACACCAAAGCAGGAATGTTTGAAACTTGAAGTATACCTGACATGGTGTCTGCACCGCCTTTGGAGTCGGGTTCTCCTTCAGTCATGGCAAAGACTCGAGGCTTCACTTTCTTCATAGGCTCTTGAATCTTCTTTTCTGACTCCTTGTTTCTTGGGCAGTTATACGACATGTGTCCTGGTTCACCGCAAGAGTAGCAAACATTCTTCCCTCGCCAACACTCGCCTACATGGAATTTATTACACTTTGGGCATTGCAACTTCTCATTGCTTGACTTAGACGATGCTGATCCAGTTGAAGAACCTGTTGCGGGTCGCCATTTCTTGTTTGCTGGTGCGCCTTTTCCTTTTCCGGACTCTTCCCATTTCCTTTTGTTGAATGAGTCACGTTGTTTTTGCTCTTTGATTTCTAGTTGCAAGCCGTTGGAGGCAGCTTGAGCTCGGTCAATAACTTCCCTATAGGTTGGCAATCTCAGAGCAGAAATTATTCCACAAATTTCAGGTCGCAATCCTTGCTCGAACCAACGAGCTTTCTTCATATCCGTGCCGACTAGGTATGGAGCATATCGAGACAATTTATTGAACTTCCTCTCGTAGTCGACCAACGTCATGTTTCCCTGCTTGAGATTAAGAAACTCGGTCTCCTTCTGTGTTATGTAGGATTGGGGAAAATAGCGATCCATGATCAGCTCCTTAAAGTCCTTCCACACCAAAGCTTGACATTGTTCAGGGGTCATTGTTCGAGCATGAGATTCCCACCAATAGCTTGCTTCTTCGGCTAGTTGATAGATCGCACACGAGACCTTTTGCTCTTCGCTGCAGCCCATAAGCTCAAAAATTCGTTCGAGCTCACGGATCCATTCTTCCGTGTCTTCAGGCTCTTCGGTTCCTTTGAGTCTTGGTGGCCCCAACTTTCGGAATTGTTCAATAATCTCGTAATTCCTAACTCGGGGCTGTGCATTGTTCATACCTCCGTTTTGCTGCTGTTGGTGCTGCATAAAACCTTGGAGAGCAAGTAGAAATTGAGCAAAGTCGACCCCATTGTTATTCACATGTGGGGCTTGCTGCTAGTCTTCCGGAGCGCGTCGTGGGGGCATTATCCTATAACTCAATCAAAATATTTAGTTCACGAAGTCAATATCCTAAAGGTTATATTTCGAGGACTATTTTTATTCAAGCATAAACATAAATAGCATCAAAACTTTCACAATTTAGTAACATCAAGAAGACTTTTACTTTCGTTTATCAAATACCCTTTATCAAATTTTATCAATGATGCGTCGGAAACTGAGAATATATTCATTTATCGCATCAAACTAAACATTAAAATCATCATTTGTCCCTTGCGGACACCCTTACTCTTTCACATTATTCAAGTCTATATGATCAAACTTTCAAATCTTTTCCGACACAATCATTTCATACTCACACCATAATTTTAAATAGAGTAAAATCATTTAATAAATACATATTACCTTGGAGTCGGCAAGAGCAGCAGCCACGAACCACATTCTCTCCCGATTTGAAGCTTTTCAACCAATCATATATATATTTTACTAATCACAATTTTATTTTTATTTTTTTCAGAAGCAAGTCTACAGGAGCGTAGACCTGCTCTGATACCACTCTGTAACGCCCCCATCCCTTAAAAAAATATGGAAACGCTACCAAAATACTAATTTATTCATAATTCCTTTTTAGTAATGAGCACAAAATATAAAAGTTTATATTTAAGAGAAATTCCTATTTAATTTTGTAATAATTATTATTAATAGTAATAATCCTCAAACAACAAACGAGTTAATATAATTATATGAATATATATAAACTGTATAAATAAATATTAAGCCACCAGAAATTTTCCAACATATGAAGGCCCAACGGAAAACTAATAAGCAACCTTAACACATAACCTGTCAAAACATTAAATAAATTCCAAGGCAGCGGAAGCTAACAGTTATGTAAATGATATTCATTAATAAAAAATTTTTTAAAAAAAAACATTATATATATAATAAACGGCCGAGTACGTACAAAAGCATAACCAACCTATCGGGGCACAGCCCGTAACTACACATGTAATAAGCAAAAAAAATATATAAGTTCGGTCACAGCCGTCAACAAAAGCAGAAATCATAAACTAATATATATGGTCTCAGCCTTGTTAAGGTCAAAAGAGACTAAGTTAGGAGCAGGCTATATTTACCAAAAGAGCAGTAGGTTATCTTCTTCAAAATTGTGGTACGGGAGAATGCGGTGCCACGTGTCTGCCCTCTCTCTGCCAACTCCTTAGCCTGCAAACAATTATGAACAATAGGGTGTGAGTATGCAAGCACACTCAGTGGGGTAAACACTGCAAGCAGTTATAACCAATTGTGTAATGAATCATAGCATAATGAACTCATTTTTTTTTAACTTAGCTGAAAACTTGTGAGACTAGTCTCGGTCCATTGTGGACCTGACCCCTTGTGGGTCTTTCAGCTCTCTGATCCCTTGTGGATCCGACCCCTTGTGGGCCCCATTAGTTCATATGAATGACGCATGACACAACAATGATTATAACCATGTAACCACTACGCTTACAGATAAAAGTAAACCCCACCTTAAAAGATTCAATTCAAACCTCTTGGAACTAGCTCCGGTTGTCCTTCCTCGAGCTTGGAATGCGCCGCTCCTAGTACTTGAAACAAAATTTAGACATTACTATCTTCTTTAATAATATCTACTTTACTCTAATCAACATTTTAATATTAACATTTTTATTCGTTAGACTAAATCTTCTTTTCACTTGAAATGCTTAAGGACATTTGACAAATTAAAGGCCTCTTAGAGCTTATATTTTACAAATTATAAACCATCGCTCCATTATGAACATAAGGTATACAATCTAATTTCATTATAATCATCTATTCTAATTATCCAAGTAAAGTCGGTCAAGAACATAATAATATTATCTCAAATTTATTCCACGTCTTACTTAAGAACATTATAAGCTAACGGTTTAATTATTTAGTTAAAGCTTAGAGACGAGCTCCTTATATTATTTACACGAGTATTGTGCCTTAATAAATAGAGTAACAAACTCAGCAAGCTAATCATCAAAATCCTCATATCAAGTTAAGGTGAGCTATGAATCACATTTCCAATTTGAAGTATATGCAGCCCCTATTGATATTAATTCCGGCTCAACCTTCGATTTTTTTTTTTTTTAATTTTTTTTTTCGGAAGAGACACTACAGTTGAAACACCTACAGCAGGAGCTACAAAATCCCTAAACTTATTCCCCTTCACTCATACAAATAGACTCCAACCCACCTACATCTATTCAAGTCCTTACCAAGCAAACAAGAAAAGATGGGAAGTGCAAAGCCCTATGAAAAACAACAATCAAATTCATAGAGAGGAACAAATTAACAGTAAATGTTACCTTGGTTGTTGCAGAAAATCAAAGCAATGAAGTGATTGAAAAAAAACGCAGGGGAGAGAGAAGTAGAGTTTCAAGAATATGAGTTTTGGAAATTAGGAAGTTCCCTCACACGCACACACATATATATATATAGTTAATTAGCTTTAAAAAAAATCTCCATTCTTTATTATTATCTAAGTAAATATCTTGGATATTTATATTCTTTGCTACTATTTACAAAAAATATTAGATATTTCTTATTTTATAAATCATAATTAATTTAACTTATTCCATTTACTACATTCTAGAATTCTTAAAGAATTTTATATTATTTATTCTATTATTTTATAACTCATTTACTCAAAACATCGCATTATGCTAGGGCGCACATCCTCGCTCTAAGTCGGACAACCTGTAAAACATTTAAAATTCAAATTCGTTAGTCATAAAAATAATTAATTCGAGTTTAAACATTCTCAATATATTGTTAATAAACTATAAATAAATTCAAAAGGTGTGGGGCATTACAGTGTTACACTTTTATCGTAGATTGCCCTTAATCGTTAGATGTACTTTTATATTATTACCTTATTTCAATTTATCTTATAGTTTTGCTCGATAATTTGTCTATGCAACAACGCACGGGTGCAATACTAGTTTTAAACTTAAAAGTAAAATGAAAGAGCACCAATTTATACGACATTTATCTTTTAATTAAAAAGGAATAGCAGTATATTCAAAAACTATGCTTAATAAAAAGGTTTACACCAAAAGTTTTTACAAAAGAAAAGAAACATCAACTATAATAAACAATTTCATATGAAGTAGAAAACCACACGAAAAGAGGAAACATTGTTTCAAGTTTTCAAAGAAACATCACAAAGACTAAACTTAACGAGAACACACCAAAAGTAATGGTACATATCTAGAAATTCTTAAAGAAAGAAAAGAAATTCAGAATCATGATCATAATCAAATTCAAAACGATAAACCACAGCATGACCAAATTAAAAGCCTTGAACCCTGCACTAGTCAATCTCCACTCCAACACTGCTTCGACTCCAATCTCGAATTGCTGCGAACTAAAATGTTAAAGGGATGAGCATATCGAAATATACTCAGTAAGGAAGCAATGCAATTATCCACATATGTTAAATATACTAAAAATTCATATAATCGAACAACCGTAACTTGATTCTTGTAAACCATGAGATCTTGTGGAACATGATATCTTTATTACCATGAGGTCTAGTGAAACATGAGACCTTGAATATCCATGAGATCTTGTATAACATGAGATCTATCATATACGCATACGATCAAATAAAATTTAAAAAATATAGAACATTGATGGATAAAAACGAATCCATAAGCATGTTCCCTACATTAACCTCGACTTGAATAGCTTGAAGGTTCCTACGGGTATCACCTATTGTTGCTATTGCTTTTGCAATATGAGAAATTGAGATTTCAAAACTAAACTTGTGGCAGAGTGTTCTCGGGATAAACTTGGAAGGAATTTATCTTGAAAACTGCTACAATTTTCCTATGCACAATCTCTACGGTTATCAATTTTTTTTTCTTTTAGTTAAAAAGACTACCTAAAATTACTCTTAAATCCCCTTATTTTAAGATAAAAAACGTATTTAAACAAATAAATAGTAAAAAGGTTCATATTCAGAATTTTAAAAGAATACATGCGCAACTTTTGATTAAAACAAAGTTAGAAAATCATAAATATAAATAAATAAATAAATAAATAATAAATAAATAAATAAAAGTAAGTGTGATTTTGCTTTTAAAACTATGGTAAAATAAATTTCATGCTTAATCAAAGTAAAAACCCAACCTAATCACCATAATTCGTACATAGAAAATCAGGATATTACACATCACCCTTTTTGATGAAACCATGTTTTTAATTATTGATTGGCACAATGGTTTACTTGTTGGAAATCTACGTTTGCTTTAGCTATTACAACTAGAAAATACAAAGTACAAAATCGGAAACTGAGACAAATTGTGAAACAGACTCTACAGAAAACTGAAACAAACTGTAGAACTAGCTGCAAAATCAGAGCTACAGAAACTAAAACAGAATAAGTCGAGTCGAGGATAACCCTCTATCTGCAAGACGAATTACGTCCCGCTAGTGCTCACGGATCCAGCGTTTCGTCCCCAAAGATAAAACAACTTTCCTTTTCCAAGCAGCAGCACCACAAACTTGGAAGCTCTGGGCGGATCGAACTGAGGTGAAAACTAAGCTAAAAAGAAGAACGATGCAACAATATGCTTATGTATGCAGATTTCGTGTTTTCTCTCAAGTGTCTCTTACCCATTTCATGTATTTCACTCAAATGAGAAAGACCCATTTCATATATTTCACTCAAATGAGAAAGACCTAGTATTTACGGGTTGGCTCATGAAGAGGGGCACCACCTGCCAATCAATAGCCATTAGTTACAGATATTATTGCTGTAACATTTCGGGCTATAACCTCCGGCCACATTCATGGAGAGCTCCAACGGTCTCCTTCTAGAAGGTGAGTTATAACGGCTTGTTTCAGCAGGCTTGTGAAACTAAACGTGACACAGGGACCACAGTCCGTCCCACAATTGGGCCAACCCAATTCTTAATGGGCCAAGCGATTTGGAGGTTTCGAACCTTAGACCTCGTGGATGTGAGGCTAAGACCTTGACCACTTGATCTACCAAGCTTAGTTGTAATTATTTAACATTTTACTTATAGTTACTGTAAACAATCAAAGCACATTTTCTCGATTCTCTAATGAACTTCTAACTATTTTTATATTTATACTTGATTTATATGCATATTCTTATCGTTATAAAAAGGCAAAAATGCATATAAATTCTTAAACTTTGGTTAGCGTTCCGTTTTGTGTATGAACTTTCAATTTTTTCTCTAAATTCACCAACTTTTGATTGTGTTCAATTTGCCCAAGAATTAGGTTTCCGGCGACATGGCAACTTACATGGCTTTATATTTAAATGAATTACTGAGTTAGATAAGTGCAACGTCATCGTTTTGAGCACACGACGTCGTTTGTTATAAGCTAAAGGAAACGATGTCGTTTCCTTTCATATCAATTTAGGAGTAAAACCGTAAGGTTAATTTTATTTTGTAGAAGCAGCGAGGGGATTTTAAGGGAATCAAAATTAAGCCACAAAATAACGTCGTTATGTGTGTAACAAACGACGTCATTCACTTGCCGGCCGAGATTGTTGCCGTCCGCCACGTAAGATACACATCGTCTTCAATTTGGGGGAAAACTTAATTCGGGGGCAAATTGAACACAATCAAAAGTTGGTGAATTTAGAGAAAAAATTAAAAGTTTATGCGCAAAACGGAACGCTGACCAAAGTTCAAAAATTTATATGCATTTTTGTCTTATAAAAATAATACAGTATATAGTAATATTTTGCATATATTTACTACAATATCAATATATAATATAAAAGATATTTATAATTAAGAAGCGTTCTCATTGCAAAAATTAAATTTAAGATATAATATTGAATTTATATTAAAAAAGAAATCTCTTTATTATAAATTTAATGTATTTTTTTATTTTTTTTGTTATGAATTTACTTATATTTATGTATATAATGTATTTAATATTATTATTTTAAATTTTATAATTAATATTAATTAAAAACAGTCCAACCCCGATTCAACCGGTTGAACCGATTGAATCGTGACCTGGAGGCCTCGCCGGGTCGACCTCCGGTCCGGGTTTTAAATATTGGTTGATACACAACGTATTACAATCTTTAATATAAACACAAACAC